>ML105147.1:423913-662621 GCA_003697995.1 Taxidea taxus jeffersonii | reverse complement strand
GGTTTTCTATTTCTTCCTGGTTCAGTTTTGGCAGTTTATATGTCTCTAGGAAAGCATCCATTTCTTCCAGATTGTCGAATTCGTTGGCATAGAGTTGTTCATAATATGTTCTTATGATTGTTTGTATTTCTTTGGTGTTGGTTGTGATCTCTCCTCTTTCATTCATGACTTTATTTATTTGGGTCCTTTCTCTTTTCTTTTGGATAAGTCTGGCCAGGGGTTTATCAATCTTATTAATTCTTTCAAAGAACCAGCTCCTAGTTTCATTGATTTGTTCTATTGTTTTTTTTGGTTTCTATTTCATTGATTTCTGCTTTGATCTTCATTATTTCTCTTCTCCTGCTGGGTTTAGGCTTTCTTTGCTGTTCTTCCTTGAGCTCCGTTAGGTGTAGGGTTAGGTTGTGCATTTGAGACCTTTCTAGTTTCTTGAGAAAGGCTTGTATCGCTATATATTTTCCTCTCAGGACTGCCTTTGCTGTGTCCCACAGATTTTGGACCGTTGTGTTTTCATTATCATTTGTTTTCATGATTTTTTTCAATTCTCCTTTAATTTCCTGGTTGAGCCATTCATTCTTTAGAAGGATGCTGTGGAGTCTCCATGTATTTGTGTTCTTTCCAAATTTCCTCTTGTGATTGAGTTCTAGCTTCAGAGCATTGTGGTCCGAAAATATGCAGGGAATGATCCCAATCTTTTGATACCTGTTGAGACCTGATTTATGACCCAGGATGTGATCTATTCTGGAGAATATTCCATGGGCACTAGAGAAGAATGTGTATTCTGTTGCTTTGGGATGGAATGTTCTGAATATATCTGTTACGTCCATCTGCTCCAGTGTGTCATTTAAGACCTTTATTTCCTTTTTAATCTTTTGCTTGGATGATCTGTCCAGTTCAGTGACGGGAGTGTTAAAGTCCCCTAGTATTACTGTATTACTGTCAGTGTGTTTCTTTGATTTTGTTATTAATTGGTTTATATAGTTGGCTGCTCCCATGTTAGGGGCATAGATATTTAAAATTGTTAGATCTTCTTGTTGGACAGATCCTTTGAGTATGATATAGTGTCCTTCCTCATCTCTTATTATAGTCTTTGGTTTAAAGTCTAATTGATCTGAAATAAGGATTGCCTCCCCAGCTTTCTTCTGATGTCCATTAGCATGGTAAATCGTTTTCCACCCCCTCACTTTCAATCTGGAGGTGTCTTCGGGTCTAAAATGAGTTTCTTGTAGGCAGCATATGGATGGGTTTTGTTTTTTTATCCATTCTGAAACACTGTGTCTTTTGATTGGGGCATTTAGCCCATTTACATTCAGGGTAACTATTGAGAGATATGAATTTCGTGCCATTGTATTGCCTGTAATGTGATTGTTACTGTATATTGTCTCTGTTCCTTTCTGATCTACTACGGTTAGGGTCTCTCTTTGCTTAGAGGACCCCTTTCAATATTTCCTGTAGAGCTGGTTTGGTGTTTACAAATTCTTTCAGTTTTTGTTTGTCCTGGAAGCTTTATATCTCTCCTTCTATTTTCAATGATAACCTAGCTGGATAAAGTATTCTTGGCTGCATGTTTTTCTCATTTAGTGCTCTGAATATATCATGCCAGTTCTTTCTGGCCTGCCAGGTTTCTGTGGATAAGTCTGCTGCCAATCTAATAGTTTTACCATTGTATTTTACAGACTTCTTGTCCCAGGCTGCTTTCAGGATTTTCTCTTTGTCGCTAAGATTTGTAAATTTTACTATTAGATGACGGGGAGTGAACCTACTCCTATTGATTTTGAGGGGTATTCTCTGCACCTCCTCGATTTTGATGCTTGTTCCCTTTGCTATATTAGGGAAATTCTCTATGATAATTCTCTCCAATATACCTTCTGCTCCCCTCTCTCTTTCTTCTTCTTCTGGAATCCCAATTATTCTAATGTTGTTTTCTCTTATGGTATCACTTATCTCTCGAATTCTCCCCTCATGGTCCAGTAGTTGTTTGTCTCTCTTTTGCTCAGCTTCTTTATTCTCTGTCATTTGGTCTTCTATATGACTAATTCTTTCTTCTGCCTCATTTATTTTAGCAGTAAGAGCCTCCATTTTTTATTGCACCTCATTAATAGCTTTTTTATTTCAACTTGGTTAGATTTTAGTTCTTTTATTTCTCCAGAAAGGGCTTTTATTTCTCCAGACAGGGTTTCTCTAATATCTTCCATGCCTTTTTTGTGCCTGGCTAGAACCTTGAGAATCATCATCCTGAATTCTAGATCTGACATATTACCAATGTCTGTATTGATTAGGTCCCTAGCCTTCGGTATTGCCTCCTGTTCTTTTTTTGTGTGTGTGGTGAGTTTTTCTGCCTTGTCATTTTGTCCAGAGAAGAATATATGAAGGAGCAAATGAAATACTAAAAGTGTGACAAAGACCCCAGGAAAATGTGCTTTAACCAAATCAGAAGAGACCTCAAATCGTGGGTGGGAGAAAGGAGGCAAAAGAAGTTCAGAAAAGAGAAAAAAAATTTAAAAAAGAGAACAAAAATAAAGAAAAAAATATAAAAGAAGAATATATATATATGTATATATACATACATATATATGTATGTACATATACACATATATACATGTACATATATACATACATATGTATGTATGTATATGTACATACATATATATGTATATATACATATATACATACATACATGTATGTATATATGTATATATACATACATACATATGAATGTATATATACATACATATATATATATATATATATATATATAAGACTGGTGACTAGAACATTGTAACCCACTTAATTTTGGGAGTATTTTGGTCTCTTAGAAGAAACTACCTCCCAAAATTTTAAATGAAAAACATATATAAGGGTAAACACAATGAAGGGATGAAATATGATTATAAAGATGAAAAAAAAATGTTTTTAAGTTTCTAACAAAGGAGTTGATAAGGTAAGTTGGTAGGGAGAATAAAAAAAAAGAAAGTGGAGAGAACTTGCTTGGGCTGGAGACTAGATCAAGCCCAGTGCTAAATTTAGGGTGTATTTTGATCTATTAGAAGAAGTTGTACCCCAGATTTTTTAGAAGAAAAAAACCCTATGTGTATACAAAGAATAAAGTTAGATACAATGAAGGATAAAATATGACTATAATAATAAAGGTTCAAAAAAGTTTTTTTAAGAAAGTTATTAAGGTAAACTAGTTAAAAAATGTTAAAAGAGGAAAAGGTAAAAGTTAAGAAAAATTAGCAGAAGAGAAAAAAAAATTTTTTAATTAATTAACTTTGTAAGACTAAAGATTCATGGGGAGAAAGCCATGAATTCTATGCTTTGCTTTCTCCTCCTCTGGAATTCCACTGTTCTCCTTGTAAGTGAACTTGGTCTTGACTGGATTTCTTGTTGATCTTCTGAGGGAGGGGCCTATTGTAGTGATTTTCAAGTGTCTCTGCCCCAGGCGGAATTGCACCACCCTTCCCAGGGGCCTACCTAAGTAATCCTCTGGGGTTCGCTTTCGGGAGCTTTTGTTCCCTGAACGCTTTCCGTAGACTTCGGAAGGACGGGAATAAAAATGGTGGCCTCCCAATCTCCGGCCTGGAGGAGCCAAGAGCTCAGGGCCCCACACTTCAGTGCACCTTCAGAGAAAAGCGCTTAATCACTCCTGTCTCCCTAGCCTCCAGCCGCACTTAGAGAAAATCACGCACAATCACTCCCATCTCACTGGCCTCCGGCTGCGCTCCCAGGTCACCCAGCCTGTGACCAAGTGTCTCTGTCTCTGGCACAGAGCCCCACCTGGAGTCTCCGAACCCCGAAGATCCCTGGGCTCTCCCAGGTCGGAGTCTACCCGGATCTTGTGGGGACCCCACCCACAGAGCACTGGCCTGTGTCATGGATTATGGTTCAAGGTAACCCCGAGTTGAGAGCTCACTCCTTGGCTCTGTCTCTGTAGCTGGCTTCCTCGCTGTAATACCTGTGAGCTCTGTGACACTCAGATACCCCCGGTCCTTCTCTGTCCCCGCAGGACCTGAGGCCACGCTGTCCCTGTGAGGTCTTCACCCCAGTTTAGCCTCTGGAGTGATGTCCCTCAGTGGAGCAGACTTTTAAAAGTCCTGATTTTGTGCTCCATTGCTCTGCTGCTTGCTGGGAGCCGGCCCCTCCCCTTGGGGTCTATCTTCCCATTGCTTTGGATTCACTTCTCCGCTGGTCCTACATTTCAGAAAATGGTCGATTTTCTGTTTCTAGAATTGTTGCTCTTCTTCTCTTCGATCTCCTGTTGGATTTGTAGGTGTTTGGAATGGTTTGATAAGCTATCTAGCTGATCTCCTGCTGCCTGATGTCATCTCAGCCTGCTACTTCTCCGCCATCTTGACCTCTCTCCTCAAGGCATACATCTAAAGACAAGCATATTTAAATAGATCAAAGGCCACTGTGTATAACACAGTGTATAACACAGTTTATGATACTGGTATTAGCTGGGGCTTCTTTATTCCTGAGGTTCTTCTTTGGTTTTAGTTGAGAATCTTCATAAATAAAAGTCTAAATATTTCAGTTGGAAATAGTAAAATAAAGAAAAACAAATCTGAAATTGAAGTTGATTCCTGTCTCTAATCAGGTTGTTTCCTTCATGTTAGATTTTATAGATACAAAGAGAGATCTCTTCAATCTTGTCACACTCTTGAGTATTCATATAATCTTGGTTATGGCTTTTTGTAATCTTCCACCATGATGCAATGTATGCAAGCACCAGGGACAATAACAATCTGTCCACCTGGACTGGAGTATTTTACTCAGGTATAGTAATGTGTTTCTTAACTTATTTGAGCAGTAATAATATGAATATGAACATATTCATGTTAATATATACAATATGAATATAAATACTATGAATTTGACCATCTCAAAATACAATTTGTTATAGGAAAAATATCAACAGTAGATTAAAATACTATACATCTATTAACATTAAGATTTTTACATTTAATTTTAACTTTTGATGGAGATTTTAAATTTACATTGTAAATAATACAACATTGTGATTTACAAATGTATTTCCTATGAGTCCATTTAAAAATAAATAGGAAATTGGGTTTTGCAGAATCTAAGTAAAAATTGGCTTTAGGAATCTTCAGTTCATCTAACTGCTTAGGTATTAGAAGCCTGGTATGCAAATGTGACATGTGCACACTAATACTAGGAGGATTTCTCCAGTTCTGCAAACTTAATGGCACTGAATTACTATTTTGTTTATTCAATCAATTCTGACTTAATTTCCTATAATGCTGTTTCTGAATAACTATTCTTTGGCATTTTTACATGATTAATCATTAGCCACATCTCATTTTTCAAATCTTTAAAACTAAGGAGGAGGCCCCTGGGTGGCTTGGTCTGTTAAGCATCTATCTGCCTTGAGTTCGGGTAGTGATCCCAGGGCCCTGGGATGGAACCCTCAGAGTCAGGCTCCTGCTCAGTGGGAAGTCTGCTTCTCCCTCTCCCTCTGCCATTCCTCTGTTCATGCTCTCTCTCTCTCACTCTCCTTCTCAAACAAATAAATAAAATATTTGAAAAAAAAAAAACAAACTAAGGCGTATATATGATGTTCCTTCTTTAAAAAGTTATCTACATTTTCATTGCTTAATTATAAACTTGTCACAAACAATGATATCAATCTAAGAAGATACAATTTTGAATGTGGATAAAAATTGCATTAAATTTTTTATTTCAAAATACAGTACAGATATTTCTCTCTGAATTAAAAGATTATTTTTATTAATAAGTTTTCAAAAAAAATTTTATGAAACAGACATTTAGTATATTAACAATAGAACAAAAAATACACCTTACAGACTATCTGATAATATTTTTTTACTTACTTTTTTCCATTTTTATTTCCAGTTAGTTAACAGTGTTGTATTAGTTTCACGTGTACAATATTCGTGATTCAACACTTCCATACATCACCCTGTGCTCATCAGAACAAGTGTACTCCTTAATCCCCATCACCTATACCCCCTTCACTGCCTTTTCTTATGGTAAAAAAAAAAGTGTTAAAACTTCACATTTAAATTAATAGACAGTGAAATGCTTCTTCTTAAGGAAGCCTTAACTATGGCAGAAACTTTTTAATATTTTCTATCCTAATAAACAAAAAGCTGTAATTCCATTCCTTAGTGTTTGGCAGGTACTGGTGAGTTGGGTATGTCTCCATGTATTTCACACTTACTAAGCTTATTTAGTGGGTGTATATTTCATAATTATTGCTCCCTTACATGCAAAGAAGGAGAGCTAATCAATCCATCCCAATTTCTCTATGTCTGAAATTCCTTAGCTACCAGATCTTTTGGTTTAAAGAAATGCTGGAATGACTTCAAAACCTACTTAAGTGTTATGTATGCAGGGACAGAGCAACAACTCATAAGGACACCATGTAGTATCTGAGTGTTTCTCAAGCTATTTTTTAATTACTTTAAGATATAAGCCATGATAATAAGTGAAAAGCAGTCAGAAGCTAAAGCATTTACACACTTTATAAGACCAAATCCCCTGATGGTGTGGCCAATTTTATACATCCACCAGAGGGTCCTGCCTCCTTTGAGGTAACATTAACACTGCTCAGATGATTGCATTCTGACCCTTGGTTCATGTTTTCTTTTCTGCTTTACAGTTTCACATCTCTATGCCACCCATCTTTTCAGATTTCTCATGCTCCAGAATTCAGATAGTTTGTTATCTTTTCTCTGTCCACACATATCTGTAGGCAGCCCTGAAAGCCCTTTGTTGATTCAGAGTGTTTACAGAGACATGTAGTTAAACTCTTCTAGTAAGGTATCACTCCCACACTCCCACAACCCTCCCAATATTCAGGAAGAAGCTAGAAAATGCAATAGTAAAAGATAGAAAGGAACTCTAAACTTTGAGCTAAATAGTCTCAACTTAGAAGATGACCTTGACTCTGTAATCATTGTATTCATTACACAAAATATTTAAACTCTTCATGTGCATGTAATAATACCTGCTTCTACATCCATTGTTTCAAGCTCACCTTTCTTTGGGGTAATCATGTTTGTCTTTGACAGCTACAAACTAAAAATGTACTTTTATCAATACAGTTTCTCAAAAACATTTATAAAACTAGCTTTGAAAAAATCTAGATTGTTCCTTAGAGCAACATTTGGATTAGTCATTATATTTTCTCACTGTGATATTGGTCTGTGTAAATAACCAATGTAGTGATTCTTTTTTTTTTTTAAGATTTTATTTATTTATTTGACAGAGAGAGAGATCACAAGTAGGCAGAGAGGCAGGCAGAGAGAGAGGGGGAAGCAGGCTCCCCGACAAGCAGAGAGCCTGATTCGGGTCTTGATCACAGGACCCTAAGGTCCCATGACCTGAGCCAAAGACAGAGGCTTAACCCACTGAGCCACCCAGGTGACCCTAATGTAGTGATTCTTTAGTTCCTTACTGCTTGGGTTTTTGTTTTGTTTTGTTTTAGTATGGTTGACATATAATGTTATATGAATTTCAGTTGTATAACTTAGTGATTTGACAAAGTTATACTTTGTGCTATGTTTACCACAAGTGAAACAAGTGAAACTATCCTGTTACATCCACCACTATTACTGTATCATTGACTGTATTCCTTATGTGGTGCCTTTTATTCCTGTGATTTAGTCATTGTATAAGAAGCCTGTACCTCCCACTCTCTTTCATCCATTTTTCCCAACTTCCCATATCCAAGTCCCATCAGGCAACCAATACAATTCTCATATTTATAGGTCTGACTCTGCTTTTCATTTGTTTATTCATTTGATAGAGTTTTTTAGATTCCACATATGAGTCAAATCATATGGTATATGTCTTGCTTAGTATGACTTATTTCACTTAGCATAATACCCTCTAGGTCCATCCATGTTGTCTCAAATGGCACAATTCCATCCTTTTTATGGGAGCATAATATTTCATTGCATGTATACATACTGCATTTTTCTTATTCATTTGTCTATTGATGGACACTTAGGTTACTTCCATATCTTGGCTATTATAAATGATGCTGCAACAAACATAAGGTTGCATACATATTGTTGTTTTTCATTTTAATCTCTGCAATCCACCAAGTGGCAGGGGGTTGAAATCCCTCTCTTTTCTTTTTTGCATTTGTCTATTCATAGGATTGCCAGATAAAATACAAGACACAGAGTTACATTTGAATTTCTGATAAATAAATTTTTTTAGGTTAAGTACTTTTCATACATTATTTGGCATACATTTACAGTAATGATTACTCAGTATCTAGCTGAAATTCAAATTTAACTGAGCATCCTGGGGTTTTTGTTTTTTGTTTTTTGCTTTGTTTTATTTTGTATTACTAAATCTGGCAAAGGGTTATCAATTTGGTCACAGAAAATCACTTACAGCATGTAAATTCTTGGAATCCTCACTATCTTTCACATGGAATAGAAGACCTTTTCCCCCTCATCCTTTACTTTTCAAAAGAGAGTATCAAGCAATTTTACCCCCTTGCACGATAGGTTTGGGTTTCTATTTAAGTCATCTTTATAGTTATTTTTAACCTATAATTTTGCTTTGGCTAAATGTCTAACAGTACTTGTAAATTATTTAAAATTCAATAAAAACATTTTTAGAGTATACTATGTATGGATAGCTAAAAAAACACTTCACACTTAGACTAGTATATGACATTTGAGAGAAAAAATGAGAGATGTTGATAAGGGTCAATTACTTTAAATATCCTAAATATAGGTATGTATATGTGTATTTGGTAGGTGCTTTAAGTTTAGTTTAATTACTTCTTACCATCTATCTTTATTTTCTACTCTATTAGATAAATCAGTTACTAGTGTGTCAATGTTTTGATCTTCTGGAAGGTATGTGCCAAACACACTGATATATTCACTCTTGAATATGTAACTTCTTGTGCTGTAGTTCAGTCACTTCCTATAAATTAAAGTGCTTGGTGTGTCTGGGGAAAAATAAATCTTGAAATATGAACAGAATATATAGACACATAGAATATATGGTCTCATAGTTGATGATAAGATAAATGTAACAGTAGTTTTCTCATGGAAAAAGACAAACATATTGGCTCCAGATCACTACTGAAAATTCTAGTATGCACTGTTAGTTTTGCTCAACAGTAGGTCTATTTCCTTAAAGGGTTTTCCCATCCTAAATTCCTCAAATACAGGTATTTCAGAGAAGCAGTGATTCCATATCCTTCAGGAATTCTACTAGTAGAAGCAGAATTCAAGTAAGCTTCTGCACAGTCCAATGCTACTCCCAAGTCTGAGAAAGTGTTCTTTAGAAGGCAACTGTTTATCTTTATCTACTCAATTTAATACAAGTATTTCTTTCACATATATGAAGCTATAATATATGTAAATAAAATGAAATCAGTGCTTAGTTAAAAATAATAGTTACTACTATTGTGACATTTTATATATACATTAGAGGATCTAAGACTAAAATAGACATTTATGGTTTAATTTAATTCATAAAAGCTTTTCAATTTAGGCATATTATAAATGAACATTTTCTTTGTATTTTTTCCTGCTGCCCTACACTGAACAATTTATTTTATGAATAACCATTTATTTCAGAATTCCAATTGAGTACCTATAATGAACAAGACATATGCTAGCTATTTTGAGAAAATCAAAGAAGAGTCAGACCTGGGCTTTCCCTGAAATATGGGTGAATATACTTAAATAAAATATACAGTATGAAGTCACAAAAGTTAAGAAAGAAGCAAAACAGCCAAAATATTGAGAAAAATCTAGCCATCCATGTTATAGGGATAACTAGTTATTCTCCAGGTATGGTTGCCAGACTGCCAGGTTGAACATCATCTGGGAACATGTTGGAAATCAAATTCCTAGGCTTCATCACAGACCCACTAAATCATAAAATCCAGAGGTGGGGTTTAACTATCTGTGCTTTATCAAGCCCTCCAGATGGTTCTGATGCAGGCTAAAAATTTGAGAACTATTGGGGCACCTGGGTGGCTCAGTGGGTTAAGCCTATGCCTTCGGCTTGGGTCATGATCCCGGGGTCCTGGGATCGAGCCCCACATCAGACTCTCTGCTCAGTGGGGAGCCTGCTTCTCCCTCTCTCTCTCTGCCTGCCTCTCCACCTACTTGTGATCTCTGTCTGTCAAATAAATAAATAAAATATTTTTTTTAAAAATTTGAGAACTATTGCTCTATATGATACTTTCTTAACATATATACTTAACATTGAGCATTTATTTCAAAGAATGAGACAGCTCTGTAGAATTGTCAGAAATATATGTGTTTGTTTATGTGTTTGTCTGTGCTATATAAGATATATTTAGGCTTTGCATATATTTGAGATATCTCTAGAATAATACATATAAAATTGGAGAAGAAGAAATAGAATAGGCCCAGAGAAAGAATTATTTTTAATTTTATACTCATTTGCATTTTTAAAATTGTGCCATGCTTATGTAAATTCTCATAAAAATAAATTAAAAAGGCAGAAAAAATTTTTTAATAAATATTAAATTATGATTTACCTTTGAATATTAAATAAAAATGGATATCTTTCAGGGCACCTGGGGGGTTCAGCCAGTTAAGAGTCTGACTCTTAATTTTGGTTCAGGTCATGATCTTGAGATAATGAGATAGAGTCCTGCATTGGGCTCCATGCTCAGTGGAGGTCTGCTTGAGATTATCTCTCTCCTTCTCCCTCCCCCTCCCGCCAGAAAGCACACACTCTCTCTCAAACAAATAAATCTTCTAAAAAGATGAATATCTTTCAAATATGTAATATGTTTATATAATACAAAAACATAATTATGTTCATATGCTCAAAAATCACTTAAACATGAGGCAATTCTTTAACTACCTATGTTAAAGGCAAACATTAAAACAAAAAGCTAAATGTATATTAGAATAACATACTCATTAAACATACTCATTCAAGAACACGTGAAATTTTAAAAAGTAGGAGGAAAATACCTTCTATGCACAACTACTGATACATTTGCTCTAAAGGCTTTTAAAAAATATTCTTTTGATGAATTTTTAAAAATCACTTTTAGTCATTGTCCATACAATTTTTTATATTTATTCACTTAAGCTGTTTTGTTATTTTTGTTATTTTTATTTATCTTAAACCCAACAATTTAAATAGCAATACAATTATCCTCAAAGGGGATACTGCATATTGCCACTTGTTGGATATTTACTTTGCTTCCATTTTACTTTTCCTTTTTTAAGTTGTGCAGTAATGAACATTTGGTGTAGAAAGTTTTTTAAAAATGTAGGACTGTTTTGTTTGCATGATCACAGAAGTATAATTATTAGGATAAAATATAATATTTCCATTTGGTTGTAAAAGAGATGAATTTGATTATTATCTTCTGTGGATAATATATATGAGTGCTTATTGTCTCCCTCAATTTAGCATCAATAAAATACTTCTTTTCTACTAACCAGATTAAACACCTAATGTCGTTTTCATGTCCTAGAAGAAAAAGACAAAGAGGAGTAAAATTTAACATAACTCAAAACATTAATAGTAAATTGGGTTAATTTCTCAGAAATTCAAAAATGATACAAAAAAAAAGCTATGCATAGAATTTTAGCAGTAAATGTAACCAAAGAGTAGCAAGCATATCTATTTTATTTTTCTGCAAGGAGAAACTAAGATACCAGTGAAGATAAATGACTTAAAACCTAGTAGTTTATTACCAAATGTACATTCAATATGTGAAGGTAATTTGATGGGCAATTTATATAAGTCTCACACCACTAATAAATCACCCCATTACTTCATTCTTTAGTTCTCAGTTGTTTTGAAACTAGCAACAGTTATGAAGTCATGAACAATCAAGGACAAAGAATTTATTTTGCAGAAGAGAGAAGTAATTGTTTCCTCCGATACCTCTGTGGATCTTCAGGATCTTTTACCATGACAATTTATGATAATTTAGGCCATGTCATTACTATGCATAAAGCTTTAAGAAACTGCTACCTACAAAAGGTCAGTAAATATTATTTCTATATGATTTAGAATGTATTTGAGTTCTTTCAAAAAAGCCTCAAAACTGAGCAGTCTGTTAAAACACTGAGTTTGGCTACAAAGAATTTTCTGGAATGAAACATATTAGAAAATTATATATTTGTACCACATATCTGCAGAGTAAGAATAATATACAACACTGTAAATATTTTTCAGGCAGTCACGATCACAAGATGTTTAGATTTTTAGAAGTCTTCTATTCCAAACTATTGTATTTTATTTGCATTTCTTTGCATGTGCTTCTTAAGTATTGAATGGAGTGCAGCAAATCAGGGCTGGGAAGTCCCATCCCATTTTCAGCTGTGTTTCTCAGACTAGTCCTTTGAGCTTTCACTGAGTGGGATCCCATTCTTTCCTTTCTTGTTAGTGATATCTGGATTCCTTGGATCTCAGAAATATCTTGTTGTTGTCATTTGTTTCACTACATCTACTTCTATTTTGAGATGTGGAGCCATAATTTTTCCATCTACTTTTGATAAGGAGATTGATTTTGTTGCTTGGTTTTGTTCAGCTATCATACTTGTTCTGTTCTTTTCAGTGAGAGGTTTGAGAAGATTCACAAACTACATCACTACTGCCACCTTCTTGACTTAGCATCTTCATCTATATTTTAAATGAATAATATTTATATATGGTGGAAGGAAGAAAGGAAAGAAGGAAGGAAGGGAAAAGGGAAGGAAGGAATGGAAAAAGAAAAAAGAGCAAGCAAGAAAGAAAAATATTCTGGGGAAACAATGCCTCTCAAACTCTTGTTTCTTAGACCTCCTATATTCCTCTTATATTCCTCCTCAGAGGAAACTACTTTTATGAGTTTAAATATTCTCCCAGAATTATTCTATGATTATTTGCATAGTGCATACATATGTATGGCATACATGTGTCTTTTTCACAAAAGTGGCAGATATTTTTCTACAATTTGGGGGGCAGGCAGAGGAAGAGGGAGAGAGAGAATCTTAAGCTGGGCATGGAGCCTGACTCTGTGTTTGACCTCACAATTCTGAGATCAAGTCCTGAGCTGAAACCAAGCCTCTAAACTTAACCGACTGAGCAACCCAGGCGCCCTACTACTAATTCTACCTCTACCTCTACCTCTACCTCTTCTTCTTTTTTCTTTTAAGATTTTATTTATTTGACATACACAGAAAGAGAGAAAGCACAGGCAGGGGGAATGGCAGAGAAAGAGGAGAAGCAGGCTCCCCACTGAGCAGAAACCCCCTATTTGGGGCTCAATCCAGACCCTGGGATCATGACCTGAGCCAAAGACAGAAGCTTACCCTACTGAGCCACCCAGACACCCTCAGGTGCTCCACTTCTACAGTTTTATAACACATACCATAATTTAAACAATCAATCTCTGAGCTGGGCTTTGAATCACAATAAACAAAGTATTTCAGTGAAATCATATTTACATTTGCAGAGAGGGACAAAAGTTCTTGGCATACTAGCAATAAAAATAATTATGGGTGTGACTGTATTTTAAGTCATATCTTACGGACATGGCAATTAAAAAGTGATCTTCATAGCCACCTAAAAATTATCCCCCATTTGCAAATAGTGAATTTCAGAGTTTAGTATTCTGTTCACATTTCATGTAGTGAGCGACCTGTAGCATCAAGTCTCACCTCAGTATCTAAATCCTGAGGTTTTTTTCACTTCCACATCCATGCCCAAATATAGGACATGCTTTAAACACAGGAAGTTCTCTTCATCTATGTAAAATATGCTAAGAGGTAGCACATAACTAATTCCTTGCTCACAAATCAAACAAATCTCCTTTGATCAATACTACATTTCTCAATCATTTGTAGCTACAAGTTGAGGCTCCTCCGGGTGAAAAAATTGGATATGTGTACCAATACTTTCACCCATTTTTGCCAATGTTAAAATAAAAAATGAGAATTAGAAGGATATAATGAAAATAAGAGGGCCATTTGTGGTTTCCATCTGTCTCCAGGATCTAAATTTTACTGTGAGTAGTTATATTTTAAGATAATCATGTTCAAATTAGTTATTTGGTTATTTTGCAATATATTATTAAATTTAATTAAGATAAAATATAAACATATTATCATGATGCTATAACTATTTGACTATTTTTTTAATTGAACTTCTAATACATGGTTTCCTTGCATCATTAAGCCCTACATGTTTATGCAGCTTTTAAGACATCTTTTTAAGCTATATTTCAGGTATATAATTATCAAACAACAAATTTTGTATTTAATACTTCAAGGAATATTGGAAGAGAAAAATAAACTTTATTGCAATGAACAATGACATAATTGGGCATTAATTATAAATAATATACTAATGTTAATTTTTGTAAAATTCTGAAACTGTTATGATACAATTTTGTTCAATTTTTTAAAAAATATTTTATTTACTTATTTGAGAGAAAGGGAGAGAGAACAAAGAGAGGAAGGGGCAGAAGGAGAGGGAGAAGCAGATTCCCTGTGAGCAGGGAGCCTGATGGGGGAAGCTCAATCCCAGGGTCCTGGGATCATGAGTTGAGCCAAAAGCAAATGCTTAACTGACTGAGCCACCTAGATGCCCCCAGTTTTCTTAGATTTTTATGTGCTTACTGATATATTTATCAGATTATGGCCAACATTCAGATAATAATTTCAGAAGTTAACTACTAAAAATACTAAATACAGTTAATAAAATAAAAAACCCACTACACTTAGTTAAATCTGGATTCTTAAACAGCAGAAAATATTGTCTTGGTTTAATAAGACATTTGACTTGAAAAAAAGTTCCGTTTCTCAGTCTTTTATTAAAGATAGGTTTGCTTGTTTTTTTAATGTCTGAAATGATGTCTACCTGATTTTTTTCCTTCTCTAAAATTATGTTAATTCAGTTTAGTGAAACTGATTCTGACTGGCACCTGCATATGTAATTAAGCAAACATATTTAAGCAAATGCATTACAACAATAATATGGTTAATTTGAAAAACTTGAATAAAATGAGCACACAGGACTCTAGTCTTTATTTGAAGTTGAAAACCAATGTAACAGAGTGGTCTATGCATAAAACTCTAGAAGCCAAAGCTACTTTGGCCCATTATTAATGACATTAAAAAATAAAATGCTTTTGGTGCATTGTTTCATATCTCACATTATAATAAATTCTACTTTATTCAAGTATCTTCAGAACTTTCTCTGAGGTGCATGAAATACTTCCTATTTCTTCTAAGTTTGAAGCATGTTATATATAAGTTTATATATATAAACTTATGTAAGTTTATATATATATAATATATATATAAATATATATTAAAGTTATATAAGTTTGAAGGTCATGTTATAGTGGGCATTCTTGGGCAAGCTCTAAGAATAAGAAGGGAAGATCACAATTCTGTGAAAAACCTCATCTTGTGCAGGAATGTGGGCAACGCTTTCAACACTTCTCTTTATGAAGAAGAGGAAAGACATAAAGGAGTAGCTAGTTACAGGTAAACTATGGTAAAGGGAATAAGCCAATCATCTCAAGTACAAAATTTAAGAAAGCATCAAAAAAACTTAGTAATTAAGGTAAATGATACTTGAATGTAATCCTTTTAAATCAAAATTAATGCAAATCCTTTATGAACAAAATTTATAAATAAAAATTTAAGTCAAAACAGAAACTGATGGGGCGCCTGGGTGGCTCAGTGGATTAAGCCTCCGCCTTTGGCTCAGTCAGGGTTCTGGGATCAAGCCTGGCATCATTGGCATCATTATCGGGCTCTCTGCTCAGCATGTAGCCAGCTTCCCCTCCTCTCTCTGCCTCTCTGCCTGCTTGTGATCTCTCTTGTCAAATAAATAAATAAAATCTTTTAAAAAAAGAAAAAAAAAACCGGAAACTGACTATACACTTATATGACTTGCCTCACTGTTTTACCCTATTCCTTTCCCTGGCTGAAGGGGACACGGGTATGGGAAGGTATTTTTATGAAAGATATGTCCTTAGCTTGTTTTGATTTTAAAGAAAAGGAACCAAACGGGAGGGAAAGTGTGGAGAAACAGCAGAAGTTAAATATTTGATGAATCCTCTCTCTTGATTGGTATAGGACCTAATGCACATGTAGGAAATAAGCCTCATATGGGCACTGAAATAGTCCATTCATCATAACAGGAAAGAAGTGTTGACAAAATACAATACCACACAGGTCCACTTATATGTATATTTTTGTCAATAAATATGCATACACTAATGTAAATGTATTTTCTCTCATGACTATGACTTTCTTAACATTTTCTTTTCTCTCACTTTATTATAAAAATATACTATATGGTACATATTACATACAAAATACAGTGTTAATTGACTATTTATGCTATTAGAAATGATAACTTTCTAGGGCTAGCTTCTGGAAGTTTAGTAAGTTCCTGTCCAGTAGCTTCTATTTTCTCTGCAATGTAAAATATATGTTTTCCTATGGATGAGGGGGAATGGTGTTGTCAGGTATGAAAACATGGAGGAAATTTTGACAAAGTTACACCAAGCTCTTCCATGTTTTTCTTTACCCAAATTCCTTAACATTACTTACAAGGCTATGTATGATCCATCTCTGCACACCTCTCTTTTCTCACTCATTTTCTGCCACTAGCTCCCACCCTCACTTGCTCCGGCTATGCTCCCAACTCAGGACCTTTTCCAGGACCTGTTGCTGATTCTAGGATGCTGTCACTCTGCCTACTCTTGTGTTCACTAATTCCTACTGATCCTCTACATCTCAGTTTAAATAGTGCTTTGCCTAAGAGACTTCCTCTAAAATCACCTTCCCTAATTTTTTTTAGTCTGCCTATTATCTCCCTACTATATTCCATTACATGACCCTACCTTTTCCTTCATGGCATTCATTACTGGACAAGCAGTAGGATTATCACATATTTACTGTCTTCTACTTACACGAGTATCCCTTACATTGAGAAATATAGTTGGTATGAGAAGTGATGTTCTAGGGAATTTAGATGAGTAGAGAGAAAATTAAAATCTCTTAAGAGTTAACTCTATAAAAGAGCTGAAAAGCTAGTGGTTTTCATTTGTAAAGTTGATTTTCAGATCAAATTTAAGCAAATTACATTTATTAAGCATATATATTAATATAATTTATATGTGCTATCATATATAAAATACCATATATATCATATATAGTTGGCCTTTGAACACCACAGGTTTGAACTGCACAGGTCCACTTGCATGCAGATTTTTTCCAATAAATATATGTGCAGCACCATAAAGATATTTTCTTTTCCTTATAATTTTCTTAATAACATTTTCTTTTCTCTAGCTTGCTTTATTATAAAAATACAGTATATAATATATATAACATATAAGATATCTATTAATAGACTTTATGTTATCAGTAAGACATTCTGGTCAAAGTAGGCTATTAGTTAAGTTTTGGAGGATTCAACAGCTATACACAGATTTTTAACTGCTCAGGGGTGTCAGTACTCCTAATCCGTGTGTTATTCAGGGGTGAGCTATATAATCAGTTGTATATAACCAATTTGAAAATTTCCTTTTAGGTAGATATTGTCTATAGTGTTTTTCCAAGCTATTATGTGTCTCTATTGCACTTTCTCTTTATTATAGGATATAATCAGAATGATTATAACTTATATGGGTCATATTTAATTACTAAAATTTATATAGGAATACCTGTTTTTTTATTTTAGAGATTTTATCTAAGATTGTATATTTTTTTCTTTCATTTATTGTCTCTGGATGAAGAAGTAGTTACTGGTAAGATTTCAAAAGGATGGGCTGGATTTATTAGGGAATTATCTACCAGTGCTATTAAATTTGGAATTCAGTTTCCATTTGATCTTGATGTTAAGATAAAAGCACTGATGCTTGGAGCAAGTTTCCTCATTGTGAGTTTATTTTTATTCTACTTAGCTTAAAGGGGAATTTTCTAAGATTAGCACTTCACCTTTGCTAATATTTTTCCTAGAATCATCTAGATGAACTGCAAATTGTCCTTTTGGGTCTAGTTCTAAGCCCCCAAAATCATATCATGGATTCAGTGTTCACATTGCAAAGGATGTAAAAACTAGAGTGTCCTATAAATGTGATCATTGAAGTTGAAATCCTTTGTGTTGATGAAAAACAGGACTAAATTGCTGAAAATTAGAACAAAATGGCTTGTTAATTGTAACTTAGTTATTTCCTACAACTTAAAATGTTATAAGAATCTTTTTGTACATTTCATTTAAAAAGTAATCATTCTTAATTTGGAAACTATAGATATGTAGACATTTTGAAAAGAAAAATATTGCTCTTGATTATAATTGGGTCTTAGAGGAAAAATGAACGCAAGAAAGTACTTTCATTCTATAAATAGTATGAAATTACAGAAAATGCAAGCAAATTAAAAAGTCATTGTGGGGGAGGAGAAAAAATCATAGAGAAAGTGGGGTAAACAGAAATAGAAAATTAAAATGGTAGAAAAGGGTACCTCAGTGGCTTAGTCAGTTGAGCACCCAACTCTTGGTTTCAGCTCAGGTCATCATTTCATGGGTCCTGAGATTGAGCCCCACATCAGGCTCTGGGCTTGAAAGGAAGTCTGCTTGAGATTCTTTCCCTCTGCCCCTCCCCCCACTAGTCTTTTCTCTCTATCTCAAATAAATAAACCTTAAAAAAATAAAATGGTAGAAAATATCTATTCAGTTATATCAAGATGTCAATTAAATATATCCTATATGATTTTTTACAATAACCATAATAAATGTAAATGGGAAAAATTTGCAAGTTAAAAAAATGGTAAAATTAGATTTTTAAATTATCCATAGGCTCTTAATAGGAAATTAATCTAAAATAATGACAAAAAATTGGAAGTAAGAAAAGATGGCTTAAAGTATAACAGGAAAATACTAACAACAAGAGCTAGTAAAACTAAGTTAATACCAAAAAAATTTTTGATTTTAAGTAAAAAAAACTTAGTAGGGGGAAGATAAGTAAATAACGATAAAAGTCCTATTCAAAAGAAAATGATAATTATTGACTTTCATGAACTTAAGATCAACCTCAAAATATAGAGAAAAATGTTATATAGTTAGAGAATGGTAAATTCATTATCATAGTGGGAAATTTATGCATCCCTTTCAATTTTTACTTAGTGTAAGAAACAGAACCTTCAGTAAAATTATTCAAAATTTGAACAAAAAAATTAACAAGGTTCATTTAATGGATGCATGTAGAACTTTGCAATAAACAAGTAGATAATATAAGTTGTTCTCAAACAAAGGTTTTTAAAACAATTGTTTTCATTATGGATCCAAGAACCAAGTCTCGACAAATTTCAGGAATTGGTATCACTTGGACTTTGGTGTCAGAGCAAATAACATTAAATTAGAAATTGATAAATAAACACATTTTATCCTCAAAAAGTTGAAAATAGAGCTACCCTATGACCCAGCAATTGCACTACTGGGTATTTACCATAAAGATACAAATGTAGTGATCTGAAGGGGCACGTGCACCTGAATGTTTATAGCAGCAATGTCCACAATAGCCAAACTATGGAAAGAACCTAGATGTCCATCAACAGATGAATGGATAAAGAAAATATGGTATATATATACATAATGGAATACTATGCAGCCATCAAAAGAAATGAAATCTTGCCATTTGTGACGACGTGGATGGAACTAGAGGGTATTATGCTTAGCGAAATAAGCCAATCAAAGAAAGACAATTATCATATGATTTCCCTGATATGAGGAAGTTGAGAGGCAATGTGGGGGTTGGGGGTGTAGGAGAAGAATAAATGCAACAAGATGGGATCAGGAGGGAGACAAACCAGAAGAGATTCTTAATGTCACAAAACAAACTGAGGGTTGCTGGGGGGAGGCGGGTAAGGAGAGGGTGGTGGGGTTATGGACATTGGGGAAGGTATGTGCTATGAAGTGTCTAAACCTGGTGATTCACAGACTTGTACTCCTGGGGCTAATAATACATTATATGTTAATTAAAAATAATAAATTATATTAAAAAAGAAACATATTTAAAATATTTTATACATATATACAAATAAAATATTTTTGTACAGATATACAAAATAAAATATTTTGTATTTATAATTCAGGGATAAAAGTAATATATAATATAATTTAAAATATATCAAATTATGTAATACCTAAAATATGATATAAAAACTTTTGGAATGCAAGTAAAGTTAAGCAGCAATGTGTAACTGTAAATACTTACAAAGAAAAGAAGAAAGGTAGAAAATTAATGAGCTAAGTATTCATCTCTAAAAAGTGAAAGAACAAAACAAACCCAAAAGAAGTATAAGGAAGGAGATATTGAATTACTGACCAAAGATAAACGAACAAACAGCACCCATGGAAAAGAACTTTTAAAGTAAGTAAATCACAAAGTACCAGACTACTAAATTAGAATATCTTAAACTTCTGTACCCTAAAACAAATTATAATATTAAGTATTCAATAGCAAACAACAAAGTAAGGAAATATATGCTCCAGGTATGACAAAGAATAATATCCTTATATAAGTATAAATTTTATTTAAATGAGAAGAAAAATATCAAATTCTCAACCAAAATGAAAAATGAATATAAAAAAATCCATACAACAGTAAAAGAGGGAATACAAGTAACCCATAACCATAAAAAATATTTTCAAAAACATATGAAAAGAAGCAAAAAGAAAGAAAAATGAAATATCCCTTTTCTTTCTCCAATGACAAACTCTCAATGCTCATGAAAGTTCAGTAAATCAGACAGTCATGAGTTACAGGTACAATTTGGGGGGGCCAAACTGAAAATATCCATTAAAGTTTTTTTTTTTTTTTTAAGATTTTATTTATTTATTAGTTAGAGAGAGAGAGAGAGAGCGAGCACAGGCAGACCAAGAGGCAGGCAGAGGCAGAGGGAGGAACAGGCTCCCTGCCGAGCAAGGATCCTGATGTGGGACTCGATCCCAGGACGCTGGGATCATGACCTGAGCCGAAGGCAGCCGCCCAACCAACTGAGCCACCCAGACGTCCCTCCATTAAAGTTTTTAATGTGTATATTATTTTATATACATTACTGTCTTCTGAAAAACTAATACAGAGGCAGACAAATAATTATGCGTGCTCTAATAAATAGCCATGTATACTCTAGGTAGCAAACATCACTCTAATAAATTTAAAAAAGCTAAAACAACATAAATTTTAAAGTATGACATTTATTAAACACATTAGGAGCTAGCTCTAAAGCAGAGCATTAAAGATTCAAACTAAATGTTCAATAAATGAACTTTAAGTGCATGAGTACCCAGGACATATTATGCAATGAAAATAATGAAATGAAATGATGAAAAATATATAAATAAAATGAAGTAGAATTAGTTGCTGTTCTCTAAGGGCCTTTGTATTCACCTTTATTATTTTGGTGTGTTTGGGCGTAGTCATTCATTCTTATTCCCTTAGAAGTTGGAGTTCCTCATAGGTCTGATCCTCAGAATTCTGCTTTAATGTGTTTTATAATCATATTATTATAACACAGGATCCTAAAATCACTCTCATGTCTCAGATCTGCACCTGTTTTTACCATTAAACCAACCTAATTATGTTTATTTTTCATTTTCATTCTAGGATTACATGTACTTTGAACTCTGGTCATAAATTTTGCAAGCTTTCAGCAAAATTAAAAAACAACTTTCACTGAGAATATTCAAATAAAGTTTTATTTCACTAAAATTATTAGTATAATTTTTTCTGCATAATAAACCACACCAAAATTTAGGAACTTAAAGTGGTATCTTATTTACCCTAGGATTCTGCTGTACAGTTCTCCAGGTCAAGACCTGGCTCACACTCTTGCATGTGCAGTCAGTTAACAGATTGGCTGGGGACTGCATCATCCCAGGTGGCCTCATTCATACGCCTAGCTGTTGTCAGAGGCAATAGGAGCAACAAATTTCGTATTTTTCTTTGTCTAGGAGGCTAGCCAAAGCTTCTACACATAACCATGTTACAAAAGCATCAAGAAAACAAACTTAGGGTGCCTGGGTGGCTCAGTGGGTTAAGCCTCTGCCTTTGGCTTAGGTCATGATCTCAGGGTCCTGGGATCAAGTCCCACATAGGGCTCTCTGCTTGGTAGGGAGCCTGCTTCCTCTTCTCTCTCTCTCTCTCTCTCTGCCTACTTGTGATCTCTCTCTGTCAAATAAATAAATAAAATCCTAAAAAAAAAGAAAACAAACTTAAACGTTCGAGCTCATTTCAAGCCTATGCTTCAGTTATACTTACTAACATCCCATTAGCCAAAGCAAGTCACATAGCCAAGTCCAAATTCAAGGAATAGAAAAATAGAAATAGACTCAACTTCTTTATGGGAATCACTGCAAAATACTATAGTCTTTTTTCTAATTCCACCCCCATACAACTGAACGTTGTAAAATGTAACAATTAATTTGACCATTAATAATAATGGTCTCAATTATTTCATCCTCTCCACATGCCAAATATCCTCAATGCTCTCAGGACTCCCAAAGATCTCTTTCAGTTATAGCATCAGTCTCAAGTCCAGTATCACATGCTCTGCATCTTTTGTAAATCTAGGCGAGGATATGTGGATTCAGTTCCTCTTGATTCAAAGACTTCAAAACTAAATACACCTACTATTCAGTAGTGAGCCAAGATCAAAATAGCCACAATAAACAAATGTAACCCTCACGGCATTCACTAGTCAATAGCAATTTTAGCATTCAGATGGGTGTGAGTTACCAGTTCCCTTATGGCAGAGACAGACTATTCTGCCCTCTGGGCAATGGCTATTTTCTAGTTCATTATTCTCCATGGTTGTGCCCTCTGGGATTTCAGCTCTGTCTTCTGAGACACTTTTCTTTTTGTAAATGAAATGGCCATGTTTTTAACAGAGTAGAATTTGCAGCCTGTTGCCCACCTAAAGAAAGTTGGAGACAAAAGTGTCCTTTCATTTTAAACTGTCTCAGTCTCTTTTAGTCGGTACTTGTCCTACTCCCTTAAAAAACGTGTGGCTTTCCATGTACAAGATCTAGTCCATTCCACTGGAAAAGCCACATCTACTTTTCTTTTTAAGATAGGCTTCTGTGTCTAGACTTACTCATGCTTCTTTATATGATAAATGAGTTTTAAACATAGCCAGAGAACATATTCTTATGCACACACATTTTTCAAGACTCTCCTTGCAACAAGTTTGCTAACATCCCATTAGCCAATTTTTTTAAAGATTTTATTTATTTATTTGATAGAGATCACAAATAGACAAATAGACAGAGAGGCAGGTGGGGGGGGGGAGCAGGCTCCCTGATGAGCAGAGAGCCCAATGCGGGGCTGGATCCCAGGACCCCAGGATCATGACCCGAGCGGAAGGCAGAGGCTTTAACCAACTAAGCCATCCAGGCGCCCCACCCATTGGCCAATTTAAAACACATGGCTAAATCCACATTCAAGAGATGTGGAAAGAAATCCCACTCCTTAATGGAAGGTGCTGTGGCCATTTCTTATAATCTATTACATTATTTAACAGATTATTTTTCTTGATTTATGTTTGCTATAGACTGAATGTTTGTGTTCCCCCAAATTCATATGTTGAAACCTAATCCCCAGTGTGATAGTATTTGGAGGTGGCTTTTGGGATATGATTAGGTTGTGAGAGTAGAGCCCTCACAAATGGCATTGGTGCCCTTTCTCAAGAGGCCCAAGAGAGCTCCTCTGTCCTTCCAACATGTAGAATTATTGCAAGAAAACAGCCAACTCTGAATCAGGAAGTGAACCCTCCCCAGACACTTAATCTGGCAGTATCTTTATGTTAGACTTTCCAGCCTTCAAAACTGTGAGAAATACATCTCTGTTGTTTATAAGCCACTCAGTCCATAGTATTCTAACATCCCATACTGACTAGGGCAGTGTTATCTATGAAACAGCTTTTTACATGTGATTTTATTTTCCAATTCTATTTCACTGTATAATTAACTAATAACTATTTATGATGCCTCTTAGATATGGTTGGTTTCAATGGGAGACAAGTTCCAAAGAACAGGTCATCCTACACCAGAACTAGACAGATATTGTCTTAAGGGAAGCAAAAGAGATAAAGACTTGGTGTAATGTAATAAAATGAGGCCTATTTCTACTCAGAGGTTATTTTTCCTTCTACAAAAGTGTCTGGATAGAGCAGCCCTTGTCAGATGGCTTGCTATTTCATGTTCTATCATAAATTTCATAAATTCTATCCTTGTGATAAGAATCTCTGTCTGAAGAAGAAAATAGCAGGATTTTGTTTGCAAACTTTCATGCTTAGAATGGATGTTACCCAGATCATTCTAGAAAGATGCAATCAGAGGTGCCTGGGTGGCTGAGTGGGTTAAAGCCTCTGCCTTCCGCTCAGGTCATGATCCCGGGGTCCTAGGATCAAGCCCCATGTCGGGCTTTCTGCTTCCTCCTTTCTCTCTCTGCCTGCCTCTCTGCCTACTTGTGATCTCTGTCTGTCAAATAAATAAATAAAATCTATAAAAAAAAGATGGAATCAAAAATTTGAACGAGTAGAAGTTGCTCATCTTAAGAGCCATGTACTCCCCCTCAGTAATGCAGAGGTAAATGGACCCATGTGTACTCCAAAAGATGTTTATTGGGTAACATCTGTGATAACAGCTGTGACCTGTGAGAGTCACATATAGAACACCATATTCCTCTGCCTTCCAGAGACTAAAGGACCTTGGTCTATGAACTTCTCCCCAAGTTTTTTGTTGTTATTGTTGTTGTTGTTTTAGGATTTTATTTATTTATTTGAGAGAGAGAGAGCATGAACAGGGGAAGGGGGAAGGAGAGAGGGAGAAGCAGACTCCCCCTGGGCAGGGAGTCCAATGCAGGGCTCGATCCTAGGACCCTGGGATCATGACCTGAGCTGAAGGTGGCCATTTAAACAACTGAGCCACCCAGGCACCTGCCCCCTCCCCAATTTCTATACTTTGTAACATTCCCTCGGAGTCTTCACAAACTTTTAGTGGTAGGATGACCCATACACCCTCAGGAAAAAAAAAATACATAAGGCTGAATCTCTTACTACACTGAAGAGAAAAGAATTCGAACCAAGTCAATCTAAAGAAGATAATTAACATTTTTTACTCCCAAATTTTATGGAGCAATTTCACTTCCAAATTATTTGTCTCATTCACAGTTCCTTCTGAGAAACTTATCTGCCTGCAACCCATGGAAGACACATCTACTTTTTCCTTCTCCATCCAGGCCTGATTGCATGGATCATGCTTTAGCATCACCCAGGCAAAGTACTCAGCCCCTCTAAATTTTATATGTGGTGAAAGTACCTACTTAAAGCACAGTTTGGAACATAAAATTAGACACTTTAGTATAATGCATGGTACACACTAAATACTTAGTATATATTAGACAGCAATATTACAGCCACATTTAACTGAATGTTGATTGTTCAGATATTCATATGTCCACAGTGGAATATTAGTATATGAAGAAACACTAATACACTGTTCACAAACTGGTATCTTGTTTGTTTGCCACATTTATAGAGATATAAACACTTTTTTAGAATTTTGTCTGAAGTTGTTGAATATTTCTGCTTTTTGTTTTGGCCAGGCTTCCAAAGTCTAAACACAAAACATTAAGATTGCAATGCTCACATTCCAGTACAAGTTTCTAAACTATTTAGATAGGATATGTTAGAAAAAATAAACTTGTCTTCAGCTCACAACTTAACAAATGCATCTCATGCAATAAAACAATTACAGGAGAAAGAGGAAGATTAAGTATAAGCTACAGTGTCTCTTTCCAGTCTCATCCTTTATGATTTGGGCATTAGGGGTCAGAAGCTGGTAAAATTGATTAGGAAGAGACCACGTGGGCATTCTGACACGGGTGAAATTGTTTGAGGGACAAAGTTTAGCTCTACTTTTATAGATGATGTGATACTCTTCTAGCACCGTGAGGACTGGGAGCTCTGACAGCACCTATACCCAATGAGTGTCCTTGGTATGAACATTGACATTCCCATAACAGGTTATGGCATAGCTGAAGTTTCCTCAGATGATTTTAGAGATAGAAATGGAAGCAAGAGCACAAGAATCAGAGAACAGCATACACTGGGGGAACTAACAGGGAAAGATGGCTTCTGAAAACACATGGAGTATTGTCTAGCATGACTCAATAACATTATGAAGAGTGGCTGGGAAAATAGGGACATTCTGCTAATACCTGGTAGGAAGCTATTGAGCCAGCAGGTATTTGAGTTAAGTATTGTTGTTATTATTATTGATACTTTAAAGAGTATTTGATTTCTATCAGTTATTGAAAGTAACAGCTATGTGAACTAGAGTAGGTTTGTTGTTGTATTTGTTTTGTGAAACTGCTGAGAAGCAGCATTAACTGGGTGCCTCACTTTTCTCAACTGTTGAATATGTGAATATGTGGAACTCACATATACTCACAAAATTATCAACCAATGAATACACTTGATATGGAGCAAATGAGATTTTTAATTGCCTTACAGAACCAATCCAATAGAGTTTTAGAATAAGCTGACAGGAATTTAAAAATGTATTTCAAAATATGATGTTATTGTGCATAAAAATATATTACCTGTTAGTCTCACCAACTATGTATGTAGATATAACACCCTATCACTTTCTGAGAAAAGTAGATGATGCTAGAAAATATTTTCCAAGTCATCCACTAAAATAATTCATGGAGAGGTGAGTGCTACCATTTTTGGGAAACCCCAGTGCTCCTGGTTTTTAACTTCTGGCCATTCATTACAATAGTGGTCCTCAAACTTTAGCATGCATCAGAATCATCTGGAGGGATTATTAAAACTCAGAGTGCTGCACCCCAACCCCAAAGTATCTGATTCCATAAGTCTTGGTAATAATTTGCATTTCTAACAAGTTCCCAGGTGAAGCTACTGCTACTGCTGAGGGGGACTTCGAAAACTTTTGCACTAGAATAAATTTCAGCTAGATTTCTATGACCTGCTGAAGGGACCAAGTTGAGAAGATTATGAAGGCCTACTGAACATTTTAGAGGATCACTGGAATCATCCAAATGGCCCTATCTTCAAGCATCATGGCTGGGGGTCTTCAGGTATTTTCTATAGAATGCATCATTGATTTAATAAAACCATAGCAATTATACCAGCTCACAGGAATCATCACTGGGAACCTTCCCATCTCTACCAAGAACTTTGATATTTATTGCCTTTGAATGTGCATCTGAGATGTCAACTTTGCTGGCCATTTCTATCTTTGAATGACTGTGTTCTCAAAACTGTTCCACAACCATCATGTAGGACTCATCATTCCTAGCTATGCAATTGGATCAGTTGGCATCTGTTCCACAAGCAAATTTTTCAGGATAATTTTGGACAATTATCAGTACTGAAACTCCTAGATGACTAGAGAAGTTGGGTTTTGGATAGTTTGGCCTAGCGTGGATTCCATACATTTATAACCAAGAGTCTACTGAATGACTATCCTTTATCTAAGCAAAAGAGTCACCTTTGTTTTTGTGCAGATATGGGACACACTGGTAGTATAGCACTGCTTTCTTGGTTTTTATGTGAAAAAAACAAATGCTAGAACCAATATGGTTATAACTCCACACACTTCTTGGGCCAAAATGTCCTAGTTACATTCATCAATATGTCCTAGTTACATACATACCCAGTGACACCTGGATGACACTGTATGAAATTTAATTTGGACACAACATCAGAAATTGTTGTAGATGGTCACTTCATGACTATATATGTATCAGGTACATGTGACCATCCTATACCACTAGCACTAGCGTAAAATGCTTAAAGTCATCAAAGCAGACCTTCCTTAACTCCCTACTTTTCCATCAACAAATTTAATTGAATTCACATTCATACTTTCTTGTTTTGGTCTGGTCACAAAAGAAGAGGTACCTACTTTTCTTTCCCATCAAAAAGGCAACCAAACAACTGGTGTTCTGGATGCTTTCACCCTCTCAAATCATCCTACCCACTCAATTACTCCTTTCTCTCCTTTATCTTCAATCTCTCTCTCTAGAGCTGAATGTTACTCAAAGTGCGGTCTTTGAATCAGCAACATTAACATAATCTGGGAGTTTCTTAACAAGACAAGGGTTTGCTCTAGACTTAATCTATTTTCAAAAATTCTCAGGTAATTTTGTCACTCACGTATGAGAAGTACTAGAATAGTGCAGTGGCTCTCAGACTTATCTACACATTGGAATCACTTGGGAGCTTAAGAAGCTATTGATGCTTTGGACCTATCTCCAGAGATTTATTTCATTCATCGAAGATACAGCCTGGGTTCTGGATTTTTTTTCAAATAGATTTTTCTTAAGAGAAATTTTAAGTTCATGGCATAGAAATTTCCCATCTACCTTCTGCCCCCACATACACACAGGAATTTTTCAAAGTTCTCCAGGTGATTTTCATGTATAGTCAAGTTTAGGAACTACTCTCAAAAATACTTCTTATCAGTTATTTAAATAGCGTTTCTTATTTTCCTCAAATTCCCTTCAATCACATATCTACCTCTAAAACTTTTGTTGTTCTTTCATATATAAACTTGAATTTTCTCTTTCTCCACTTCCTTACCTCGTATTTACAACCCAGTTCACTGTGATTCTCCTTCATTTCTACCATTTTCTTATGGTGGAAAAAGCAAAAGATACTTTTAGACCTTACCTTACTTGACTGCTCTGGGCATTTGGTGTTGATTCCTGAACTCTTCCCTTTCATTGGTTTCCAGATAACCCAATATCTGGAGTTGATTCCCCAGCTCTCATTTATTCTCAGTCTTAGACTTCCTCCTGTGTCTATCCCTTAAATGTTGATGTTCCTCAAGTTTACATCTCAGGCTCTCTTCTGGACTATCTAGTTGCCACATGGCAAGAAAATTGGGGTTATACAGAGAATTTCTTTTATTTTTTTTTAAGATTTTATTTATTTACCTGACAGACAGAGATCACAAGGCAGGCAGAGAGAGAGAGAGGAGGAAGCAGGCTCCCGGCCAAGCAGAGGGCCCGATGCAGGACTCGATCCCAGGACCCTGAGATCATGACCTAAGCTGAAAGCAGAGTCTTTAACCCACTAAGCCACCCAGGCGCCCCGAGAATTTCTTTTAAATTAACCTTTAATGTATTAATGAATAGCATGTGAATAGTCTAAAAGGTCAAACACAGATAAAGACAGAGATTTCTGGCTATGCTGCATTTTCCACAAAAACAAACAAAAATGACTCATTGGGATTTTTGTTTGGAATTTCATTGAACCCATAGATCAATTTGAGGAGAAATGATACTTTAACAATATTAAAACATCCAATCTGGGAACATGGTCTATCTGTCTTTTATGTAGGTTTTTATTTCTGTCATGTAGGTTTTATACTTACCAGAATAGAGATTTTATACTTACCAGAATATCATTACCTTGTTCTATTAGATATTTGATTTTTGGTGATAATTGTTTTGATGCTGTTGTATATGGCATCTTTTAAATTAAATTTTCTAATTTTTGTTTCTAGTATATGGAAATACAAATCATTTTGTGTATATTAATTTGTATGCTATCACCTTGATAAATTTACTTATTAGTTTTAATAGTTTCTTTGAAGAGTCTTTTGAGTTTTTTGTACAAATAATTGTCATTGGTCAATAAAAATAATTATACTTTACAGTTCCCAATCTATGGATTTGCTTTTTTCTCTTGCTTTTTTGAATTGGATAGGGCCTCCCATATTATGGTGAATAAAAGTATTGCAGTAGGCTTCTTTGCTTTGTTCCCAACTTTCCTTAAGGGGAAATTTTTTGATATTCCATTCATATATAGTTAGCTCTAGGTTTTTGGCAGCTACTCTTAGTGAGACTCAAAAAGTTTAATTCTATTTCTAAATTGCTGAGATTTTTACCAACTTAAATTTAATTATATATGACTTTTATGCATCTGGTGATAAGGTAATATGGTTTTTCTCCTTATTGCGATAGGCTAGTGAACCACATTGATTAACTTGGGATGACAATCATAATGTTTTGTTTGTTTTTGCTTAGTTATATTAGTTCTGTTAAAGATATTTACACATGTGTTCATGAGCGATTTTAGTCTATAATTTTCTCTTCTTATAATATTCCTGTTATGGAATTGGGATCAAAATCAGCAGTGGTCTGCTGGTAAATGTCCAATCATTGGCTTTCCAGGAAAATAAAAGGCCTTTGTTTATAGTGATTGATGATTACCTTGGTGACATATTTCCATGAGAGCTGATTTCAGTCTTTCAATGTGATGTCGCGGAATGCAGAGTTGGAAACAGATGCTCGCAACTGGCTCGCTTAGTCTATGTAAACTGGCTTCAGCATATGTCTGTTATGACCTAAAAAAAAAAAAAAAAAAAAAAAAAAGTTGGGACTTGTTCTATCATACTTTATACTCTGAAATAGTTGGTGTAATATATTGGCATTTCTATACCTGCTTTAAATCTTTATTAGCAGTCACTAGGTTTTGAGTAATTAGTATGACCTTATGATTCCTGAAATATATATATTTTTTCTTTTTTTAATGTAAAAAATTGCTCTTTTCTACAAAAAGCATATCCTGAGTTGCACAGCATCAGTCGAAGCTCATAGTTAGTATGTAACTGCCATATTGCCATATTTCAGGAAAAAGAAAATCAAATGAAGAAAAAGACAAAGAGAATCTTTATGATCCCACTACTTGGCAAGTACATCTGTAGTTGGCTAAATAATTAGCAGTAAATTTTGTCAAATGCTATTGGAGAAAGATTTATGTTAATAATGGTTCACTTTGCCTTATGCTAGGACACTGCACTAGGTTTAATCAGTGGCTTACTTTCTTTTTAGTTAAAACATTAGCCAAATCACACTGGGAAAATAAAACCCAGAGGTAGAAACTAATTGGAAATACTACTTTTAGGTAATGAAACACATATGTATCCATTTGGGGGATTCATTAGGTTTTAGTTTGGGGAAGATTTCCCTCACCTGAAAATTGCATAATTATGATTGAGATACACAATTGCCAAAATATGACTACAAGGGAAATTTGGCATTTCATTTCTTCAAACATTTCATTAAAATTTTACTAAATTTTAGGGGCCCCAAAATAAAAAAGATGAACAAGACTGTATTTCACTACTTAAGGAGCCTAGTAAGGGACAAACACATTTAAACCAATTACAACTCTAACAAGTGCTAAGGGAAATTAATGAGATTTATACAAAGTTCTATAGGAACACAATGAAAGAACAATATATTCTTTCTAGGTGGGAGACAAAGTCTGTCCACAGTGTTATTGTCTATCTCTCTCTCTTTCTCTCCCCTACTCCCCACATCCACAGATTTAGTATTTTGAAGATCAATTTAAAGAAGGATCAAAGTATCCCTTCAGTAAACCAGAGGAAGTTACTTTTGTTCCAAAACCTACAGTTTGCTAAGAAGTTTGCTTAAGCCAAATGAAGGGTCATTCATTCCCAGCAGGATATCTTCCTTTGGAGAACTCCAGAAGCATCACCATTGGTGAAGAGCACTTCAGCCACAGGTGAGTACTGCACATTCAAGGTCAATGAGTACCATTCTCATAGAAAAGAGATAACTGATATCTAAGAGATGAAGCTATTTTACTAATCATGAGAAGAAATCAGTCTCAAAGTTGTCCAAAATGATCTTGCTTATTGATTAGGATTGGTTTTATTGCATGTTTAAACAAGAAGAGTGTTAAAAATTGAGATATTTTCCAGGAGCAGGACCAGATACATAATTTGCTGGGCCCAATGCAAACCAAAATGCAGTGTCACTTATTCAAATGCCAGTAAAATTTCAAGATGGCAGTAGCAGTACATTAAACCAAGCATGGAGCCCTTTATTACTGCATAGTTCCCAGGCCCATGAAGCCAGTCCTGAACACAGGGCAATATCACTTTACACTTTGGAGCAAGCTAAATTTTTGTCATTTGGTCTAGAATGGGAAACCATAAGCTTTGAAATGTGGCAAATGCACTTCTGAATCCACTTCAATTACATGTTACATATTGGATGTTGGGTAAGTTATGAAATTTTCCATGTTCCTCACTAAAATGTGGCCATACAAATTAAAACTTCCATTGCAAGTTCCAATAATATACATGAATACATATGTGCATTTTTCTCTAGTGAGTTTACAAATAATTAAAAGAATTATAAAAAATAGTTTGCGCAAATTAGTTGTTTTACAATACTGCTGTTAGTTTTAGAAAAAATAATTATGTTAAACTAAAACAATCCATTCTTTTTTAAAATTTCCTTGTCCATTGATGACATCCTTCATTCTAGTTGTGAGCTACCAATCACAAGTTAGATCATTAGAAAAATTATTTTAAGATCAGATTTTTAAATATTTAAAATTATAGAGTTGGGATTAAGAACATAATAGCATGTGAATTCTATGTATTCTGCATATTATATTATTTATTATAACATCTCACCATTATTCTAGGTACTCATAGATTAATTTAATTTACATTGCATTCAATAATTTAAAAAATCACTTGCTAAAATACTATGGTATTGTCATAAAAAGAGACACATAGATCAATGGAACAAAATATAAGAAAGCCAAGAAATACATCCACACAAATAAGGTCAATTAATTTATGACAAGGGAGCCAAGAATAAAAATGGACAGTTTCTGCAATGATGTTAGGAAAACTGAACAGCTACATAAAAAAAGAATAAAATTGAACCACTATCTTAAACCATATACAAAAATTACCTGAAGATAGATTAATGTCTTGAACGTAAGACCTGAAACTGTAAAACTCCTAGAAGAAAACTTAGTGGTAAGCTTTTGACATTTGTCTTGATTATCCTTTGGATTTGACAACAAAAGAAAACAAACAAACAAACAAACAAGTGGTGAGGGAGGGGCCGCCTGAGTGGCTCAGTTGTTAAGTGGCTGCCTTGGCTCAGGTCATGATCCCAGGGTCCTGGGATGGGGCCTCTTAGGGCTTCCTGCTCAGCGGGAAGCCTGCTTCTCCCTCTCAGGCTCCTCCTGCTTATGTTCCCTCTCTCACTGTCATCCTTTCTCTCTGTCAAATAAATAAATAAATAAACCTTTAAAAATAAATAAAAATAAACAAGCGGAACTACATCAAACTACAGAGCTTCTGCACAGCAAAGGAAATCATTAACAAAATGAAAAGGTAACCTACTGAATGGGAGAAAATATTTGAAAATCATAGATAAAAAGGGCAAAATTAGCCCAATGGTAAGCAGAAGGAAGAGGATAAAAAGACAAGTACAGACAGGGAGAAAATATTTGCAAACCACATATTCAACAAAGAACCATAGAATATATAAAGAAGTCTCAAAACTCAATAGTAAAAAAAGAATACAATCAGAAAATGATAAAAGACTTGAGCAGATACTTCACTATATACAGATGGCAAGTAAACTTATGAAAAGATAGATGTCCAACATCATTAGCCACTAGGAAATGCAAATTAGAACTACCATAAGATATTACCATATACCTATTAGAATGCCCAAAATAAAAATGGTTATCACATGAAATGTTGGCAAAGGGAGCACCTGGATGGCTCAGTCGATTAATTATCCACCTTTGGCTCAGATCATGAGCCCAGGGTCCTGGGATAAAGTCCCATGTCAGGCTCCCTACTCAACAGGGAATCTGCTACTTCCTCTCCCTTTTCCCCCTCTCCCTCTGCTCATACTCTTATCTCTGGCTTCCTCTCTCTCAAATAAATATATAAAATCCTAAAAAAAGAAAAAAGAAATGTTGGCAGAGATCCAGAGAAACTGTATCACTGATAAATTTACATTGTATATAAAATGATATAGACACTCTGGAAAAACTTGGCAGTTTCTCACAACAAAACATACAACTTCCACAGCATCTTGGGCATTTATAGCAAAGTAACAAGTGTATGTTCACACAAAAGTCGTAGAAGCTTTATTCATAACAGCCAAAAACTGAAACTAGCCCAGATGTCCTTCAGTAGATGAATAGTTGGGGCGCCTGGGTGGCTCAGTCAATAATAGGGGCATGATCCCAGGATCCTGGGATTGAACCCCACATGGGGCTCCTTGCTCAGCAGGGAGCCTGCTTCTCCCTAGTGTGTTCTCTCTCTCTTTCCCTCTCTCTCGATGCACACACACATGCTCTCAAATAAATTAATAAAATCTTTAAGAAAAAAAGAATAAAAGAACAGATGAATAGTTAAGAGCAAATGGTGTGATACATGCAGAACATGTAATATTACTCAGCAATAAAAAGACCCATGGATACCTGTGCCTTTGATGGATTTCTAGGGAATTAGATTGAGTAAATAAAGGTCCCCAAAGGTCAATATCCCCAGAGATCACACACTGCATGATTCCATTTTTCCAACACTTTTCAAATAATGAAGTTTTAGACATGGAGGTTAGATTCCCGGCTTCTAGTGTTTGTGAGGGGGAAAAGGTATATGGGGCAACTGGAGGGAGGTGGGCATGGTTATACAGGGGCAATATGAGGGATACTTGTGATAATGGAATGTTCAGTATCAAGACTGTGTTACTGGATATACACACCTACAATGATGATAAAATTATATAACTAACCACCCCACACACAAGACACACAAACACACACACACACACACACACCTGTAAGTAAAGCTGGAGAAATTTAAGTAAGATAAATTGAATCAATGTCAATATCCTGAATGTGGTATTATACTACTTTTTTTAAAATGGGTGAAGTGTTTAAGGATTTATCTAAATTATTTTTTTACAACTGCATGTGTATCTATTATTATCTCAATAAAATTCATTTAAAAATGATTCCTGTAAATATCTCTCCTAAAGACTACACAGAGGAACTTTGAGGTCAGATTAGGCATCAGACTGCTACTAGAGAAAAGGATATATAAAGTCTCCCAGCCCAGTGCTACCTCCTAGCCACATCCTGTAGCCCATCTAAACTACACAACAATCTTATGAAAAACCATAACACCATTCTTAGATGCAAAAATTGAGTTTCAGAAACATTATGTACGTTTCCCAATGTTACCTGGGGATAGAGTTGAAATCTGAACCTGGAACCAACTAAACACAAAGTCTAAATTATCAAACTACAAAATACTGCATCCTTATACAAGCAGCATTAACATCACTCTGGATTTCATAGGGACAGACACTGTTTACTATTCTCATGTTATTTTCTTAATTAATTTTAATTTTAGTAGACTAAGACTGTGGAAAATATGTGTGCCTTTTATATAAATGCTTCAAATCCTGTTAATGTTTCTTAAATAAAGGGGTATGTGAGAGTGTGTCAATGGGCTCTTAATGGTGGTGGTAATTCTCTTAGTTTAACAGTTGCCCCAAATTATGCTAATTAGACCTATTAGTCAAGGTGTGTCAGATTCCCAAAAGGTTTTAGTGCATTGAAGTTGTCTACAAAAGGCTGCAGTTCTAACCAGCATGGACTATTTATCACAACAAAAATCTAGTGGTTTTGAGAAGTATGGACATTGTAGAGAGTGCTAATCTCCTATGATATGATGATTTTTACTATGAATTGGCATAGATCAAACTAAAGTCAAAATAAGCTATTTGCCAATTTTTTTTTAAAGACAAAACCCTCCTCTTCTTTGGCAAAGCCCCATTATCTGAGTTATAAAGCAGAGATACAGGAGATAAAACACACCTCCAGCAAACAAACAAGCAACACAGAACTTCTGCCAGGACATTATATTTATCTGTTTCTCCTGACTGGACAAATTGTAGCTTCAGAAGCTTTGAAAAGCTAAACATGAATATATTATTAATGATTGGGGGGGAGTCATAAATGACTAGTTTAAAGAACAGAAGGAAGCAGGTGATAATACTTTAAGTCTCAGAAGCATCAACATCAAAGGTGATGAAATTCTTGCTTAATGATCAGTGAATCTAGTTTTAGAGAAGCTCTATCACTCTTGTAGTCCTTGTAGTTCTCTACTAGATAGTTAGAAAAGAAAATCATGGTTCTATCACATACACCTAACACTCCCATACCTTTTCTTCCCTATTCTTCCATCCCCCTCTCTCAGCCCAATCTGTCAGATAAACTAAGGTTCAAAAACATGATGGGTGCCACCAAGTGGCAGATACATACATCTGCACAAAAGAAGAAAAAAGCCTTCATGAAAAGTGATAAACATAGAATTGAGTAAGTTTAAAAGCAAAATAATTTCATTATCAAAGTAAAAATTCATTCAAAAATATTACTAAAAATATAGTTAGAGGACTTTTGTTGAAATGTCCAAATATTTCATGTATCAACATGGAAAAGAGAGGTAAAAGCCCTAGGTAATCCTTCTAAAACTGGATGTTATACTATTATCTGCCCCAGTGCCTTTTTCTAGAAACTGCATATATACTCAGGGATATGGACCATATTTCATCTAGAAATTACTACAGAGGGAACCAGGCTTTTACAAGATGATCACCCCCTCACTCCACAGTCAGTTGGTTCAGGGACCATTTTCTGTCATGTGAACTTGGGCAGAAAAAGCCAGCCTGTAATTAGAAAGCAAACACCATACAGAGGAGCAGGAAAGAGATGAAGAACAGACATTCTGATTCCATCAAAATACTATAGCTAGAAGCAGTACTTAATTTCTGGGCCCTATACCAGAATAATCAAATAAGAGTCTCTTTGGGTAGAGCCTGGGCTTAAAAACAAACAAACAAACAACAACAAACAAACAAACAAAAAACATCAGACTAAAGGTAAGGGGCAGCTAGGTTAGAAAATCATGATTCAAGATAGACGTTGAGGCTCAAACACATTTCCATGTGGAGCTTGGAAAATACCCCAGTATCCATCCAATAAATTACTCTTAACTAATATAGTTTCTTTGCCAAAATTTTAGAATACATCATGAGTACTGCAGAGAGAGATAACAAAACAAACAGCAAATATATACCATTTTAATGCAACATTACATTTTAATAGGCTAGTTCAAAAAGAAATTTGTCATATACTTACACTGTGATTCTTTTGACCAGAACTTTTAAAAAATAAGGGAAAAGACATTGTAGTCCTATATGAATATACAAAATACATATAACTGAATTTGTGTAGGAGTCTAAGTTTCAGGCCCAATGGATGCTATACTTCATTTTTATAAACAAAACAAAGCAAAACCTTGTTTACAGAACGTAAGTTAATGGCAGAGTCGTAACAAAAACCCTTTTACCATACCGGGCTGTTGTAGCATGTAAGTAGTTGGGGAAAGTGTCACATTATTTTTCACCTACATTTTTATCTACATTTTTATTCACTATCCACATTATCTTAGAGATAATGTTAAATGAGGAGAGAAAGAACCAACAGGGTAATAAAGGGGAAATAAACATTTTCTTTGGTCCTTATTAGTGCAACAGGGAATTCAGCTTCAGATTATACTACGAGGAGTCCAAATTCATCCTGGCCCAGTAGATTTTCAAAATACATTCACATATACTTTTTCATCTGATCCAAATGCTTTAATAACAAACTGTTGTATACCTCTTCGTTTAAACATATTTGCAATATATAGGATCCTAAATTTATTTTTCCTTTCATCCCCCACACTTTGTATCATCCTTGTCTAGTTGCAGTTTCAAATATTTTCTTTCTCTTTTCCTCTGAGCATCTGTTGCCAGGGCATTTCAACATAGATAACAGAATTTGGGACTCTTCCCCCAACAATTTATTTCTGCTTTCTCCATGAGTATAAGATAATACATTTCCCAGGATTTGTCCTCTAGAGACCAATACCAACTGTTGCTTCCTAAGTGTGATTTAGGTTTCCCAGATGTTGATGATACTCATGTTTTCATCAAATCTACCTACTCTATATATGGGAACCATGTGCACTCTCATAGGGTTCACTTTATGGGAAAATGAACATAAGAAATTTATTTTTAAATGTATCTTTTTTTCTGACAAGAATTATCTTCCAAGTGTTGATTTTGTTAGATTTACTTGAAAATTTCTTTTGGCTTCTTTTTTCCCTTTCAAACCTTGGGCCAAATTTTTATCTTTTTCATTCTTTGATGAGCTTCTTATATTTCTTCTGGCATTTGCTGTAGTTTTTTAATACACTAGAGAATTTAACCAGTTTTGACAATTTCTTTTTACCTTATTTTTATAAACTCCTTCTATTTAACTTGTTCCAGAATTCTCTAAATCCCAGGTAGGAAGGCGCAGTATTGCATCACTCAGGTTTGTTATAAATCATTATTCTTTTTTCTGAGGAAAATTATAGTTATACATGCAAAAGGCATCTTCACATGGTTCAGACTGTGCCTATGCCCCCCAATTTGCTTGGTCAGGAAGATAATCATACTGGCTACAGTCAATCCAACATTTCTTTAATACAAACAATAAAGAGTATCACCATGCCTCCATTCGTTAATGAGTTTACTAATTTTTCTCATGTTACCAGAGAAACCAGTTACTTTCTCCTTTAAGGTCCTCTCTGTTTATTGGTTCATCTGTATAACTTAACATCTTTCGCAACAGGCATGTTTTACCTTGAAATCAGAATCACCAGTTAGTAGTTCTTTCCTGAAATACGGTTGTTACACATTTTGTTTAGTTGGTCATTGTTATTTTTTAATAGTACATTTCAATTCTCTTGAATCTGCCATGAAAAACAGCAAAGGAAATTTTTTCTCAGTTTTCAAGGTTGTTAGAACTCTGTAGTGAGTGGACTCATGCAGCACTTCACTTTTCTTGTGAAAAACTCTTTAGCATAGATCACCTAAGGTTTTTGGTTTTTCTATTATTTTGTTTCATTGCCTCATTCTAATGGTTTATACCCCAAATAAATACCACTTGTTTCTGTCCTGTTTTTCCAAGAGTTGAAATTTCTCTTTTGATGAAATTTTAATGTGTCTGCAGCTTTATGGTTTTCTGCTAACCTTTGTTTATTTTCAAGACCTAGAGAAATAAACATTGACAGATGGGGAATTCTTTCATCTTCTTATAGACAGATTCACTGTATTTTGTTTTTGTTTTTGTTTAGATTTTATTTGTTTGACACAGAGAGAAATACAGTGAGAGAGGGAATAAAAGCAGGGGGAGTGGGAGAGGGAGAAGCAGTCTTCCTGCCAAGCAGGGAGCTCAATGCCAGGCTCAATCCCAGGACCCTAGGATCATGATCTGAGCCAAAGGCAGACACTTAAGGATTGAGCCACCCAGGCGTACCCCAGACTTACTGTTTTCAAACTGCCTAGAACTTGTCCAAAATTTGTAGACAAGGAAGATTTTAATGTACTCTTCTACTGGAGGAAAAGTATTGTGTTAAAATTGCAGAAATTGTTTATACTATTAGCTCAGAAATGATCACCAAGTAATCTAAAGAGAACACAGAAGTAATCAAATTAAGCAAGCTAGAAAAATGCAAAAGAAAAGTGTTCTTTCCAATATTACTTTAAAAAGGCCTTTATTCAACTGTAAAATATTCATTAAGTACTTATTAATCATCTACTGTGCCAGAACTGTAAAATTCCCTAGACACAGATTGGAGGAAGCTGTCCTTATGGGGTTTGCAGACCTTTCTCTTTTAATCTTCACAAGGATTCTTTGAAATATGAAATTTGGCATTATTATGCCAATAATACATAAGAATAAAGACTCAGTGTCTTATCCATGGCAAAATGGAAGCTCAAACATCCATATTCCTTTTGGGAACTTTTTCACATACAAAAATGTGATTTTTTGGGTCATTTTTAAAAAAGCAATGCTATCGGGGCACCTGGGTGGTTCAGTGGGTTGGGCTTCTGCCTTTGGCTCAGGTCATGATCTCAGGGTCCTGGGATTGAGCCCCGCATCAGGCTCTCTGCTTGGCAGGGAGCCTGCTTCCCCCCTCCCCTCGCCTGCCTCTCTGCCTACTTGTGATCTCTCTGTCAAATAAATAAATAAAATTTTAAAAAATAAATAAATAAATAAAAATAAATAAAAACAATGCTATCAAGATACTAAGAATAAACCAAAAAATGGATTGGAAGAACAAATATTGTTAAAATATCTGTGTTACCTAAAGCAATCTATACATTTAGTGTAATCTCTATCAAGATACCATCAACTTTTTTCACAGAGCTGGAACAAATAATCCTAAAAATTTGTATGGAACCAGAAAGGACCCCGAATATCCAGAGGAATGTTGAAAAACAAAACCAAAGCTGGAGGCATACAATGCCTGAATTCAAGCTCTATCACAAAGCTGTGATCATCAACACAATATGGTGCTGGCAGAAAAACAGACACATAGATCGATGGAACAGAACAGAGAACCCAGAAATGGATCCTCAGAGGCACCTGAGTGGCCCAGTGGGTTAAGCCTCTGCCTTCAATTCAGGTCATAGTCTCAGGATCCTGGGATCAAAGCCCACATCAGGCTTTCTGCTCAGCAGGGAGCCTGCCTCCCCCTACCCCTCTCTCTGCCTGACTCTCTGCCTACTTGCTATCTCTGTCTGCAAATAAATAAAATCTTAAAAAAAAAAAAAAGAAATGGATCCTCAACTCTATGGTCAACAAATCTTTGACAAAACAGGAAAGAATAGCCAATGGGAAAAGAACAGTCTCTTCAACAAATGGTGCTGGGAAAATTGGACAGCCACATGCAGAATGAAACTGGACCATTCTCTTAACACCACACACAAAGATAAACTCAAAATGGATGAAAGATCTAAATGTGAGACAGGAATCTATCAAAATCCTTGAAGAAAACACAGACAACAACCTCTTCAACCTCAGCTGCAGCATCTTCCTCCTAGAAACATTGCCAAAGGCAAGGAAAGCAAGGGAAAAAATGAACTATTGGGACTTCATCAAGATCCAAAGCTTTTGCACAGCAAAGGAAACAGTCAACAAAACCAAAAGACAACCTATAGAGTGGGAGAAGATTTTTGCAAATGACATATCAGATAAAGGGCTAGTATCCAAAATCTCTAGAGAACTTATCAAACTCAACACCCAAGGAACAAATAATCCAATCAAGAAATGATTGAGTAGGGGTGCCTGGGTGGCTCAGTGGGTTAAAGCCTCTGCCTTCGGCTTGGGTCATGATCCCAGGATCCTGGGATCAAGCCCCACATCTGGCTCTCTGCTCAGCCGGGAGCCTACTTCCTCCTCTTTCTCCGCCTGCCTCTCTGCCTACTTGTGACCTCTGTCCGTCAAATAAATAAATAAAATACTAAAAAAAAAAAAAAGAAAGAAATGATTGAGTAGAAGATGTGAACAGGCATATCTGCAAAGAAGACATACAAATGCCCAACAGACATATGAAAAAATGTTCAAAATCACTCAGCTTCAGGGAAATACAGATCAAACCCACAATGAGATACCACCCTACACCAGTCAGAATGGCTAAAATTAACAAGTCAGGAAATGACAGATGTTGGCGAGGATGCGGAGAAAGGGGAACCCTCCTACACTCTTGGTGGGAATGCAAGCTGGTGCAGCCACTCTGGAAAACAGTATGGAGGTTCCTCAAAAAGTTGGAAATAGAGCTAGCTACTCTATAGCCCAGCAATTGCACTACTGGGTATTTACCCCAAAGATACAAATGTAGTACCAAAGGAGCACATACACCCCAGTGTTTACAGCAGCAATGTCCACAATAGCCAAACTATGGAAAGAGCCCAGATGTCGTTCAACAGATGAATAGATAAAGAAAACACACAATGGAATACTACTCAGCCATCAAAAAAGTGAAATCTTGGGGCACCTAGGTGGCTCAGTCATTAAGCATTTGCCTTTGGCTTAGCTCATGATCCCAGGGTCCTGGAATCGAGCCCCACATCAGGCTCCCTGCTCCATGGGAAGCCTGCTTCTCCCTTTCCCTCTCCCCCTGCTTGTGTTCCCTCTATTGCTGTCTATTTCTCTATCAAATAAATAAAATCTTTTAAAAAATGTTTTTAAGTGAAATTTTGCCATGTACAATGACATGGATGGAACTAGAGGGTATTGTGCTAAGCAAAATAAGTCAATCAGAGAAAGACAATTATCATATGATCTCACTTTATGTGGAATTTGAGAAACAAGGCAGAGGATCATAGAGGAAGAGAGGAAAAAATGAAACAAGATAAAACACAGAGAGGGAAACAAACCATAAGAGATACTTAATCTCAGAAAACAAACTGAGGGTTGCTGGAGTGGAGGTGGGTAGGAGGGATGGTGTGGCTGAGTGATGGACATTGGAGGGTATGTGTTGTGGTATGTGCTGGGTGTTGTGTAAGACTGATGAATCACAGACCTGTATCCCTGAAACAAATAATACACTATATGTTAATTTAAGAAAAATAAATAAATGGGGGGGCCCTGAGAACTAGTTGAACAGCTCCTCCACAGCAAAAGTTAAAAGGCCCATATCAAAACAGATAGGAGGGGCACACATGCAATCTCCTCAAAACCCACAGTGGTCATGGTGAACAACAAGCATGAGGGATCTTACAAACACAGAACTTCTCCATGAGGAGTGAGGGATTTCTGCTCCATGTCAGGCACCCCAACCAACCCTTGGGACCTGCATTGGAGGGATGAACTTCCAAAATATCTGGTTTTGAAAATTAACAGGCTCATATCCAAGAGAACCAGAGTTGAACAGAATAGAAAGTCCACTCTTAAAGGACTCATATGCAGAATCACTCATCCTAAGATCCAGTGAAAAAGCAATAGTTTGAAAAGTCTAGGCCACATGTGAAGCAAATTTACTTGTTAATCTTAAAAAGCATCTACCAGAGGGCAAAATCCTATAAGGAGTCTCCCCAGGGACAAAAATTATGGCATCTTTTTTGCATTTTCCCACTACCTTTTTAGTACCAATGGTGGTGGGCACCACTTTTGTACTCTAACCAGCTAGTGCTGCCCCCCTGCACTGCTTTCAGATGTGACAGGGAAACACCTACCCCACCTAGCAGCTTCCTTGGCTCAAACATACCCCCCACACCACTGATGCTGTCATGTCAGAGGCAGTGGACAAGTGCCCTGCCTCCCTGTGCCATACCTGCAGCCCCACCAGAGGTGGCAGGTGAGTGCTTCATCTACCCACACCACAGCCATGGCTCCACCAGAAACAGCAGGTAAACACCCTGCCCCTTACACCAAACTCCCCAAAGCCAGAGGACACATGCAGCCCACACAGAGGATTCCCCTGAGTGCCATGCTCTGGTGAAGGGAAGGAATGCATTTCTGGGGCTCAGGGGTCTGAAACAATCAGAGAGACAATTTGAGAGATAACCAAGAGCTAAGGCACTGTTACACAGTAAGGTTCACCTCCCACACAGGGTCACCCCTTTAAAGCTGGAAGAAATAGCTGTTTGCTTACCACATAGAAACAAATGTAGAGGGACAAGCAAAATGAGGAAACAGAGAACTATGTCTCAAATGACAGAACAAGATAAAAGCCTAGGGAGGGAAAAAAAAAATGAAATGGAGATAAGTAATTTACCTGACAAAGAGTTCAAAGTTATTGTCATAAGAATGCTCACCAAACTCAGGGAAAGATTGTATGAATACAGCAAGAACTTCAACAAAGAGAACAAATATATAAGAAAGTGCCAAACAGAAATAACAGAGCTAAAGATTAATAACTAAACTGAAAAATACACTAAGGGAATCCAACAGCAGGCTAGCTGAAGCAGAACAAATCAGTGGGTCTGGAACACAGGACAGTAGAACTTACCCAAACAAAGGAGCAAAAGAAAAAGAGAGTTTTAAAAAATGAATCTATTATGAATGAATATTAAGCAACTTAAGTGAAGACAAACAGAATAACATTTACATCATAGGGGTTCCAGAAAAAGAAGAGATAGGAGATGTAGCTCAATGGTAGAGCATATGCTTTGCAGAAAAAGAAGAGAAAGGGGCAGAAAACATATTTTTAAAAAACAATGGCTGAGGGACGCCTGGGTGGCTCAGTTGGTTAAGCGGCTGCCTTCGGCTCAGGTCATGATCCCAGCATCCCGGGATCGAGTCCCACATCAGGCTCCTTGCTCGGCAGGAGCCTGCTTCTCTCTCTGCCTCTGCCTGCCTCTCTGTCTGCCTGTGCTTGCTCTCTCTCTCTCTCTAACTAATGAATGGATAAAACCTTAAAAAAAAAAAAATTAAAAAAAAAAACAATGGCTGAAAATTTCCTAAACTTGGGGAAAGAAATGGACATAATAGATCCAGGAATCTCAGAAAATTCCAAACAATGAACCCAAAGAAACCCATACATAACTAAAACGTCAAAAGCTAAAGATAGCCCTCCCCAGCCGAATGGGCCTGCAGGCTGCCCTGAGGAAGTGGGGAGGGGAGGGTTGGGCCAGCCAAGGGTGGGTAACAATGCCAAACTTCAGCACTGTCCCCAACTGCACAAGGAAGAGCACGCAGTCCATCATGGCCTTCTTCAGGTTCCCTCGGGATCCGACTAGATGCCAGAAGTGAGTGGAGAATTGTAGGAGAGCAGACTTAGAAGATAAAACACCTGATCAACTAAATAAACATTATCAATTATGTGCCAAACACTTTGATACCTCTGTGATCTGTAGAACTATATACATTTTGCTGAGGCATCAGAAAATCAAAGAATAACTGGGTTATTTTACTGCTCAAAATCAATTGAAGCAGATACTTGTGAAGTCATTGGGAGAGTCCTTATAGAAGAGTGTTCTGAGACAATGCAATACCAACAATATTTTATCTTACCAGTCATTTGAACAATCCACATAGTAGACACAGAAAATGAATAAAAGAATTGAGTGAAGATGAAATCAAGACACTGAGACGAAAAATTAAAGAAATTTCTGAACAGGAACCAAAAAACATAAAGAAATAAACAAAAGCAATGCTCAGAACCCCAGTGCAGAAGAAGGGGTGAAGAACAGGTAAAGACATTTCACCTTTAACGCTTGAAGAGAAAGAAAACAAAGAATACTTAAAATCTTTATTTGAAATTTTGATTCTTATGGGAAAAGGAAACATACTTCGGGATGGGCATGAAACTGATGAAATTCCAGAGGGTCTCTTTACTCTTGATAACTTTCAAGCACTGCTGGGGTGCCCCCATAAATTCTGGCAAAGAGGTTCTGAGAAAGCACTTTGAGACAACAGCAGTTAACATGTTGTTCTGCTCAAAGACATGGCAGAGACAAATGCTAGAGATCTGTGAGAGCTGCATTTAGGGGGAAACCTTCAGGGAGGTGAGAAACTCTCACTTTTCCATCTTCACTGACAACGTAGTGGACATAGCAGGGGAAGAACACTTGCCTGTGTTAGTGAGGCTTGTTGATGAATCTCACAACCTGAGAGAGAAATTTGTGGGCTTCTTGCCTTTTGAAGCTGATGCAGAAATTTGGGTGATGAATTTCATGCTATAATAACCCAGAAGTGGGGGGTTTAACATGGGAGTATTGTCATGGCCAGCCTTGTGTTGGGTTCGGTGGATTTTCTTTCAAGATGAAAGTTGTTGCTTCTAGACTTTTAGAGAAATATCTCCAAGCTGTCTATACACTTTGCTCTTCCTGCGCCTTAAATATGAGGTTGGCAAAATCAGTGCCTGTTGTGTGGGTATCTGTTGCATTAGGAATGATTGAGGAAGCTTGTTCTTTCTTCCATCCATCTCCACAACTGCTTTTGGAGCTTGACAATGTAATTGCTGTCCTCTTTCAGAACAATGAGGAAAAGGGTAAAGAACTGAAGGGAATCTGCCATTCTCAGTGGACAGGCAAGCATGATGAGTTTGAAATTTTAGTGCACCAACAAGCACTTGTTTTATGTTTAGATGGTATAAACAGTGATACAAATATTAGATGGAATGTCTATATAGCTAGTTGAGCTTTTATACTCTGTAGTGCAGTAACAGATTTTGATTTCATCATTACCATGTTGATCTTAAAAATATTCTACCTTTCACATGAGCCTTTTGGAAAAATCTCCAAGGGCAAACCTCAAATGTTTCCTTAGCAGCCACTAGTTTGACTGCAGTGCTGCATTCACTAAATGAAGTGGTAGAAAATAATGAAGTTTCTCATGAATTTTATTTTGAACAAGTCACAAAATTGGCAACTAAACTTGATATTCAGATGAAACTCCCTCGGAAATTCCAGAGCCCAGCAAGGTAATCTGGAATCTCAGCTCACCTGTGGGAGTTACTGTAAAGAAACCAAGTGTTCCAACAGTGAAACACATTATTCAGGAACTGAAAGTTATATTCTCAGAACAGCACCTCAAAGCCCTTAAATGCTTATCTCCTATATCCTCTGTCATGGGACAGCTCAAATTTAATACATCAGAGGAGCACCATGCTGATATGTACAGAAGTGACTTGCCCCATCCCAACACACTCTCACCTGAGCTGCATTGCTAGAGAATCAAGTGGAAAAATGGAGGGAAAGATAAAGACCTTCCATCCACCATTTATGAAACCTTGGATCTACCAGACATCAAGTTTTTTCCTGATGTTTATGCACTCCTGAAAGTTCTATGTATTCTTCCTGTGATGAAGGTTTGAGAATGAATGCTTTGAAAATGGGCAAAAGCATCTTAAAGCATACCTGAGGAACACTTTGACACACCAAAGGTCAAGTAACTTGGCTTTGCTTAACATTTGCTTAACATTTCATATAAAACATGATCTGAATTTAATGGTGGACATATATATCAAACTCTATACAACTAAGTCAGAGCTTCTCACAGATAACTCAGGAACCACTGAAATTACCTAAGAGACTTTTAAAGTAGGCTTCCTCTTATGTTTGATATATGGAAAAATCTGCAAGAAATTTGAAAACATCTTACATAAAAGCTGTATGTATGAAAAGTGTATGTAGGCCACTTAATCCCTATCTTGACCTCTCATTAAGCACATTAGCCATTGATAATCTATTTAAATGGCCTTTGTTTAAACTCTCGTGCTTTGAAGACATACCTGTTCTTCCAGAAGATAGCATTGGAAGTGCCACATTACACTTCTATGGGATCTCTGCTAATGGCACTTGGGAATTGTTTTAGTTAAGTCATTTTAGGCATAACATTTATTATCACTAAATCAAATTGTCAGGTGTTGAATTATCAGTTCTTAGAATATATAGATTTTGAAGAGGTGTGGGAGGAAAGAATACATTTCATAAAATGTTACAATGAAGCTCACAAGTGACCTTTGAATAGTAGGAGTGTTAGTATGTTAAAAATCTATAATGGACAGTTAAGGGAGTCACCACACAGAGGGAGAGAGAAATGTGTGAGCTTGCCAAGCAAGGATTGCAGTGTAAATGAACTTAAAATAACAAGTTACAGTTAAAGTTTGAATGGAGAGCCTGCCATTTTTGTTACACATTGGGTTGTTGCTGTTTATATTCCTTTTTTGAGCCTACATCTTCATAAACTCTTTAGCAAATATATGCTGAATACCTACACCTTCATAAGCGTTTTAGCCAGTATTTGTTGAACACCTCTGCTCATGGTCAAGACAGGATCAGAGGCCATGGATACTGACAACTGATTTGTCTGTTTTCTTCTTTTTCCATGACTATATCTACTGCCTCGTCATGATTTATAAACACAACCTGGAAAGCTTACAAAAATAAGTGTTTTGTGATTTATCTAGGAATAACATAGAAAATATTATTATTATTTTTGGTGAAAAAAATCAATTTTGTACAGTTTATTTCAATTTAAATAAAATGTGATTTTTTTTAAAAAAGTTAAAGATAAAAAGAGAATCTGAAAAGCAACAAGAAAAAAAAATTCCTTGTTACATATAAGGGAACCCCATAAGACTATCAGCTGATTTCTAAGCAGAAACTTTGCAGGTTAGAGAAAGTGGCATTTTAGTATTCAAAATACTAAAGGGAAAAAAAAAAGAAAAAAAAACTTTCCAAACAAGAATACTCTGCCTAGCAAGATTATCATTACAGAGCTGGGAAAAAATAGTTTTTCAGACAAATACAAACTAAAGGAGTTCACCATAAACAAACCAGCCCTACAAAAACATGTTAAAAGGACTATTTTAAGTTGAAAAAACAAGGTAATAATTAGCAACAAGAAAATATAATGTAAGCAAAAAACTCACTGGTAAAGGTAAATATATAAAAAAGGAAGTAGATTAATCATTTTTAAAGCTAGTAGGAAGGCTAAAGACAAAAATAGTGGAAATAACTATACCTACAATAATTTGTTAAGGGATACACAAAATAAAGAGGTAAAATGTGACATCAAAACCATATGTAACCATAAAACAAATACCTATAAAAGTACAAAAAAAAGTACCAAAAGGACAGTGAGAAAAAGAATCTAAGCATAATACTAAAGACATCAAACCATAAGGGGAAAAAGCAAGAGAAGAATAAAAGAACAAGGAGAAAGTACAAAACATCCAGAAAACGACAAAATGTCAATAAGTACCTACCTAAAAATAATTAAGTGTGAATAGATAAAACTTTACAATGAAAAGATGCAGTGTGGCTAAATTTATAGAAACAAGACCCATCTATATGTTGCCTACAAAAGAGTCACTTCAGATGTAAGGACAAATACTTATTGAAAGAGACAGAAAGGAAAAAGACATTTCATGCAAATGGAAATGAAAAGAAAGCTGGGGTAGAGAAACTTAGAAAAAAATAGACTTTAAAGTAAAGACTGTAATAAAAGACAAAGATGGGCATTATAGAATCATATAAGAGTCAATCCAATAAGAAAACATAACATTTGTAAATATTTATGTACCCAACATAGACACCTAAATATAAAAGCAGATATTAACAGAAATAAAATAAACTGACGGCAATACAATAATATTAGGGGGCTTCAACATTTATTTCAATGGATAGTTCATCCACACAGAAAATCAATTAAGAGTTATGGGTCTTAGGACACCTGGGTGGCTCAGTTGGTTAGGTGACTGCCTTGGGCTTGGGTCATGATCCCAGAGTCTCTGGATTGAGTCCTGCATCAGGCTCCCTGCTTAACAGTGAGTCTGCTTCTCCCTCTGACCCTCCCTTCTCTTATGTTCTCTCTCATTCTCTTTCTCTCAAATAAATAAATAAAATCTTAAAAAAAAAAAGATATGAGTTATGGCTTAAATGACATGTTAGACCAGATAGACATAATAGATGTATACAGAATATTCCATTCAAAAGTAGCAGAATACATATTCTTCTCAAGAATACATGGAACATTCTCTAGGATAGATCATATGTTAGGCCACAAAACAAACTTCAGTAAGCCTGAGAAAACTGAAATCAATCAAGAATCATTTCAACCACGATAGTATATATTTACAAATCAATTATAAGAAGAAAATGAAAAATCACAAATATGAAGAGATAAAACAACATACTACTGCAAACCAATGGGTCAAAAAAGAAACCAAAAAATACCTTGAGACAGAGAGAACATACCAAAATGTATGGGGTGCAGCATATCAGTACTAAGAGTGAAGTTTATAACAACAAAGTTCTCTCTCAAGAAACAAGACAAATCTCAAAAAAGCTACATTTATACCTAAAGGAACTAGAAAAGGAATTTCAAAAAGCAAAGCCCAAAGTCAGTAGATGGAAGGAAATAAAGATTAGAGAAGAAATAAATGAAATACATTTAAAAGACAATAGAGAAGATCAATGAAACTAAGACTGTTTATTTGAAAAGATAGAAAAAATTGGTAAATATTTAGCTAGACAGATCAAGAGAAAAAGAAAGAGCCTAAATGAATAAAATCAAAATGAAAACTGAGAAGTTAGAACCAATGCCATAGAAATACAAAGAATCAGGGGCCCCTGGGTGGCTCAGTGGGTTAAGCCTCTGCCTTCGGCTCAGGTCATGGTCTCAGAGTCCTGGGATCGAGCCCCGCATCAGGCTCTCTGCTCTGCGGGGAGCCTGCTTCCTCCTCTCACTCTGCCTGCCTCTCTGCCTACTTGTGATCTCTCTCTGTCAAATAAATAAAAAAAAATAAAAAAGAAATACAAAGAATCATAAGAGACAGCTAAGAACAGTTATAAGCCAACAAATTATACAACCTGGAAGAAATGGTTACATTTCTTGAAACATCCAACCTACCAACACTGAATCATGAAGAAACAGAAAATCTAAACAAATCAATAAAGAATAAAGAGACTGAATTAGTAATCAAACCCTTCCAACACAGAAAAGCCCAGGACCAAATAGATCACTGGTAAATTCTACCAAACATCCAAGAATTAATGTCAATCTTTTTCAACTCTTCCAAAAATTGAAGGTAAAGGAACAATCCCAAACTCATTTTCTGAAGTCAGCATTAACTTGATACCAAAACCAGTCAAGGACAACACACACACACACACACACACACACACACACACACACACATTACAGGCCAATATCCCTAATGAACATAGATGTAAAAATCTTCAACAAAATATTAGCAAATCCAACTCAACAATACATTTAAAGGATTATATACCATGATCAAGTGGGATTTATTCCAGGGATGCCTGAATGGTTCAACATCTGCATATAAATTAATGTGAGATGCCACATTAGCAAAATGAAGAATAAAAATCATATGATCATCTCAATAGATGCACAGAAAGCATTTAATGAAATCTGACATCAGTTTATGATAAAAACTCTCCCAAAAAGTGGGTATAGATGGAACATACCCCAACATAAGAAAGGCCATATATGACAAATCCACAGTTAACATCATACTCAATGGCAAAAACCTAAAAGATTTTCCCTTACAATCAGGAACAAAACAAGGATGTCCACTCTTGTCACTTTTATTAAAAGAGTAGTGGAATCCTTGCCAGAGCAATTAAACAGAAAAAGAAATAAATGTCTCCATATTGGAAGGAAGAAGCAAATTATTACTATTTGTGGGTGACATGATCATATAGAAAGAGAATGTTTAAAACCTCACCAAATAAAACCTGGTAGAGCTTAAAAAGAAACAGATTTAGAAAAGTTGCAGGGTACAAAATCAATATACAAAAATACATTGCATTTTTATAGACTCACAACAAACTATAGGAAAGAGAAATTAAGAAAACAACCCCCAATTATAATTGCATCAAAAAATTATAGTTGTTACAAATTTAACCAAGACTGTCAGAGGCATATATTCTGAAAACTATAAGACATTGGTGAAAGAAATTGAAGATTGTGCTCATGGTTAGGAACTTTTAATATCATTAAAATGTCATACCACCCTAAGTAATATATAAATTCAATGGAATCCCTATCAAAATTCCAGTGGCATTTTTCACAGAAATAGAAAAAACATTCTAAAATGTGTTTGGAACCAAAAAATTTTCAAATAACCAAAACAGTCTTGAGAAAGAAGAACAAAGCTGGAAGCATCACATTCCCTGATTTAAACTACATGACAAAGCTATAGTATTCAAAACAGTGTGGTTTTGGCATTAAAAACAGACATATTGAACTGAAAGTCCAGAAACTGACCCAAACATATATGGTCAATTAATTTATGACAAAGAGGCAAGAATATACTATGGGGAAGAGACAGTCTCTTCAACAAATGGTGTAGGGAAGACTGGACATACACATGGAAAGGATGAAACTAGATCACTATCTCATATCATATACAAAAATTAACTCAGAATGGATTGAAGGATATAAAAGAAGAAACCATAAAAATCCTGGAAGAAAACATCTCTTAACATCTCTCTTGGTGGAGTGTGTGTGTGTGTGTGTGTAAGATCTGACACCAAAGGCAATGGCAACAGAAGCAAAATAAACAAATGAGACTACAACAAACTAAAAAGCTTCTGCACAAAAAGGAAATGATCAACAAATTAAAAAGGCAACTTACTGAATGAGAGAAGATATTTATAAATCATATAACTGTTAAGGGGTTAATATCCAAAATATATAAAGAACTTATACTACTCAATAACAACTCCAATTACAAAATGAACAGAGAATCTATATTGACATTTTCCACCAAAGACATACAAATAGCCAACAGGTATATGGAAAGATGCTCATCACTAATCATCATAGAAATGCAATTCAACACCACACTGTGATATCACCTCACACCTGTCAGAATGGTCATTATCAAAAAACAAGAAATAACAAGTGTTGGCAAGGATGTGGAGAAAAGCCAACCCTTGTGTACTGTTGATGGGAATGTACATTGGTACAGACACAATGAAAAACAGTGAGGAGGTTCCTCAAAAAATTCAAAATAGAACTACCTTAGAATCCAACAATTCCACTTCTGAGCACCTATCTGAAGAAAACCAAAAGAGTACTTTGAAAATATATATGCACCCCATGTTCACTGCACCATTACTTACAATATGCAAGATAGAGAAACAATCTGTGTCCATTGATAAATGAATGGATAAAGAAGATGCAGTATATATACACAATGGAACATTATTCAACCATATAAAAATGAATTCTTCCATTTGTGGCAACATGGATAGATCTAGTGGGTATTGTTAAGTGAAATAAGTCAGAGAAAGATAAACACCATATGATATCATTTATATGTGGAATCTAAAAGAAGAAAACAAATGAACAAACAAAACAAAGAAAAACATAGATATAAAAAACAGATTGGTGTTTGCCAGATGCGAGGGGTTGAGAGGTGGGACCAGTGAGTGAAAGGGATCAAGAAGTACAAACTTCCTAGTTATAAAATAAATAAGTCCTGCATATGTAATATAAAGCATGGTAACTATAGTCTATCATATTGTACTATAAATTTGGGGGGTGAACAGGGGGAGGACCAAATAGAAATATTAGAACTGAAAATGTAATACCTAAAATGGAAAAATCACTGGACAGGCTTAATAGCAGATTAACTTAAAAGTCAATAACTTGAAGAGAGAGCCATAGAATTTATCCAATTCTAAGAAAAGAGTAAAAGAATGAAAACACAAACAAAGCTCAGTGATATGTTGGGCAATACCTAGAGTTCCAGCATATATTCAGTTGGATTCCTAGCTATAAGGGGAGGCGGGGGGAATAGAGAAGGGAAGAAATTTTAAAAAAAAATGGCTGAAATATAACCAAATTTGGGAGGAAATGTGGACTGACATATCCATGAAACTCAGAGAACCTCAAGGTAGAAAAATACAAAGAAAACAGAATAGAATAGACTGAGTGCAGAAAACCAAAGGTAAAAAGGTATCATAGCTTACTATCATCAGACAAAAAGGGAGATAAAAGGTATGATGTCCTTAACGTGTTAGGACATTGCCAGCAAATCTGCACTTTAAGAAATCCAAAAGGAAACTCTTCACCCTGATGGGAGGTGACACTATATAAAACTCAAATTTCCAAGAAAGAATGAAGTCACATGGAATTGTGAACTTATCTTTTTTCCGTTTGTCTTAATATCTGTAAAAGACAACTAACTCTGTAAGCCAAATTTTTATTTTATTTTAAATTCAATTAGCCAAAAAATAATACATCATTAGTTTCAGATGTAGTGTTAAACAATCCACCAGTTGCCAATAACACCCAGTGCTCATAATACCACGTGTCCTCCTTAATGCCCATCACCCAGTTACCCCATCACCCTACCCACTTTCCCTTCACCATCCCTCAGGTTTTTTTCCCATAGTTAAGAGTATCTCATGGTTTCTCTCCCTCTCTGATAACTTCCCATTCAGTTTTCCCTCCCCTTATGATCCTCTGAAGTTTCTTATACTCCACTTATGAGTGAAACCATACGATAATTATCTTTCTCTGATTAACTTATTTCACTTAGCATTATACCCTCCAGTTCCATCCACATGGATGTAAATGGTAAGTATTCATCCTTTCTGATGGCTGAGTACTATTCCATTGTATGTGTATGTGTATGTGTATGTGTATGTGTATGTGTATGTGTATGTGTATGTGTGTGTATATATACCACATTTTCTTTATCCATTCATCTGTTGAAGGACATCTCAGCTGCTTCCAGTCTAGTTACTGGACATTGCTGCTATGAATGTTGGGGTGCAGGTGCCCCTTCATTTCACATCTGTATATTTAGGGTAAATACCCAGTAGTGCGATTGCTGGGTCATAGGGTAGCTCTATTTTTAACTTTCTGAGAAACCTCCATACTGTTTTCCAGAGTGGCTGTACCAGCTTCTATTCTCACCAACAGTATAAGAGAGTTACTCTTTCTCCAAATCCTTGCCAATATCTATCTTTTTCTGACTTGTTAATTTTAGCCATTCTGACTGGTATAAAGTGATAGCTCATTGTGGTTTTGATTTGTATTTCCCTGATGACAATTGATGTTGAGCATTTTCCATGTGTCTTTTGGCCAGTTGTATGTCTTTGCAGAAATGTCTGTTCGTCTCTTCTGCCCATTTCTTGATTGGATTATTTGTTCTTTGGGTGTTGAGTTTGATAAGTTCTTTATAGATTTTGGATACTAGCCCTTTATCTGATATGTCACTAGCAAATATCTTCTCCCATTCTGTAGACTGTCTTTTGGTTTTGTCAACTGTTTCCTTTGCTGTGGAGAAGTTTTTATCTTGATGAAATCCCAATAGTTCATTATTGCTTTTATTTCCCTTGCCTTTGGAGATGTGTCTATCAAGAAGTTGCTGTGGCCAAGATCGAAAAGGTTGCTGCCTGTGTTCTCCTCTAGGATTTTGATGGATTCTTGTCTCACATTCAGATCACTTGTTCATTTTGAGTCATTTTGTGTATGGTATAAGAGAATGGCCCAGTTTCAGTCTTCTGCATGTGGTTGTCCAATATTCCTAGCACCACTTATTGATGAGACTGTTCTTCTTCCATTGGATATTCTTTTCCTGCTTTGTTAAAGATTAGTTGACCATAGAGTTGAGGGTCCATTTCTGGGTTCTCTATTCTCTTCCATTGATCTATGTGTCTGTTTTTGTGCCAGCACCATATTGTGTTAATAATCACAGCTTTGTAATAGAGCTTAAGTCTGGGATTGTGATGCCACCAGCTTTGGTTTTCTTTTTCAACATTCCTTTGGCTATTCAGAGTCTTCTCCAGTTTGCTACAAATTTCAGAATTATTTGGTCCAGCTCTGTGAAAAATGTCAATATTTTAATAGGTATTTTAATAGGGGTTGCATTGAATGTGTAAATTACAGAGACATTTTAATAATACATGTTCTGCCAATCAATGAGCATGGAATGTTTTTCCATTTTTTGTGTCTTCTGCCATTTCTTTCATAAGTGTTCTGTAGTTTTTAGAGTACCGATCCTTTACCTCTTTGGTTAGGTTTATTCCTAGGTACTTTATGAGTTTTGGTGCAATTATAAATGGAATCAATTCCTTAATTTCTCTTTCTTCAGTTACATTGTTAATGTATAGAAATGCAACTGATTTCTGTGCATTGATTTTGTATCCTGCCACATTCCTGAATTCCTATACCAGTTCTAGCAATTTTGGGGTGGAGTCTTTTGAGCTCCCCACGTAAAGTATCATGCCATCTGCAAAGAGGGAGAGTTTGACTTCTTCTTGGCCAATTTGAGTGCCTTTTTCTGAGGCTAGGACTTCTAGTACAATGTTGAACAGTGGTGAGAGTGGGCATCCCTGTCACATTCCTGACCTTAGGGGGGGAAGTTATCAGTTTTTCCCCCATTGAGAATGAAATTCAGTGGGCTTTTAGATATTGAGGTATGTTCCCTCTTTCCCTACACTGTGGAGAGTTTTAATCAAAAAAAGATGCTGTGTTTTGTCAGATGTGGAAGACAAAATTTTAACAATGTATATGGAGATTATATCTTACAAACTTGTGAATAGTGACACAAAGGATTGAAGAACTGAAGTATACTGTTGCAAATTTCTTAATTTTGTACTGATATAATATTAACTTCAAGTGGTTTGTGGCAACATAAAAGCAATAAGTTAAAAATAATAACAAATAGGAAAAGAGGTAGCTAAAAAAGCATCAAGTAAAATATTTTTTTTAAACCAGTACAGTTGTTATCACCTAACTTATTCAAGTTGGAACATCATTGCATCATGTCTTTAAGACTTTGAGTGTGGATCACCATAGCTTTGGTGGTTATTTCTTAGTTTTATGCTTTAACACATTATTTCTACAGTTGAGAAATGTCCTGTGCTAATAACACATACAATAGGATTTTTTAATGTATTTTCACATACATACTAAAAATGGCATGCAAAGAAAAATGGACAATTCCAGAACTCCACTCCTATATGCCTTCCCCTATCCAAACTTCTCCCACAGTGGAACACTGCCAAGTACTCTTCAGAGCTTAATCTATCTCTACTCAGCTCTGGGTTTTCGGGGCTTTTATTCGTTTTTTAATAACGTCAGGGACTGTTTAGACTCCCCCAGCTCAAGTAAATAAATTGTGCTTCTCCCCTTGGACCACCCCAGAGCTGAATCCCTGGAGTCTGGTTGGGGGGGGGAGCATCTGTGCTCAGCAATGGTAATTAACAAATGGCACTTCTCCCCCAAAGTCCGAAAACACAGGCTCCCCTCCCCCGCTCCGGAGTCCCCGCCTTACTGCCTCCAAAATCAAATTGGCCTCTTCCAATCCTGTGAGAGGAAAACAAAAAACAAAAAAATACCAAAATGCCTGGGCCCGCGCCTGAGTGTATTTCCAGCTAGCATTGCATTGTCAAGGCCAATTCTCCAAGCCAAGGGTCTGAGGGGTGGGAGCAGATGCAAATTAACCGGACTCTTGCGAAACAGTGGTTTCCTCTCTCCCTTTCCGCGCGCAGTCATCTGTGTCAGCAGAACTCCTCACAGGCTGTGCAACCTGCCTCCCCGACTGGAGGCAAACGTCGACAGGCCCTTACCTCTCTCTAGAGCTCTGACAACTTTTCTCTCCGTGTCCCCCTCTCCGTCCTTTCTCATTTGGACGCCCACACCGGTGGCGCCCCGCGCCCCTCCGACAACCGACCCGCGGCGGCCCAGGGCCCAGCGCGGGGGCCGGGGTCCGAGGCCCGCGCGGCCGCTCGCCCCGGGGAAGGGTCCGAGCGAGCCGGGACCACGCCCCTGAGCTCCGCACCGCCCCCTCCCCTCGGGGCTCTCGTTAGTTTTTCATTTGAAAAGTCCTCCTCTTCCTTCTCTCCTCCCCCCACTCCTCCTCTCTACCCCGCTCCACCCGGAAAGTTAGACCCCGGGCCTGGCGTCGCGGGTGCGGAGAGGACATCGGGCCCGCGGTGAGTGGAGCCGGGGCGGGCGAGGAACGGGGTCCGGAAGGCGGAAACGCCGGCTGGGTGGTGAGGGGAGGCGGGAGCTGGCGGACGCGGGGGCGCGCGGCGTCCTGGGCTGGCACTCGCCCGCCCCTGGTGCCATGCTCGGCGCCCTCAGGTGGTGCGGGAGTCCGGAGGCCCAAGGCCTGCCTTGGCCAGGAGACTCAGTAGGACCAATAGGGGGTGTGTGTTCTGGGAGAACTGGCTGTGCTTCCCAACTCTCCCTGCCGGGCTTTCTAGCGCCTCCTGTAGGAAGACGCGGGGGGGGGGGGGGCTGCTCTGGGCCACCTCCTACTCTGTTCTGCTGGAGGGTTTCTACCTGGCCAGACTTCTCTTGCGTGTCATAATGAACATTTAACTTTATAGTTCTTATTCTTCAGGATTAAAGAGAGATGACAAAAACAAAAGTAGCTAAAATATGAGTACACGAAATAAAATATTGCATGGCAAATTCCAATAAGTAAGGACCAATGACAGGTTTCAAAAATATTTCAGATATAATAAAGTTCTACTAATCTTCATATAAAGAACTCAAGTTGAAAAGAAGAAAAACTAGTAGATAAGAATGGACTGATGGGTCCATAATCAAAGGAGCGAGACTGATACAAAGGGAAGGTCAAACAAAGCTTTATTTCACACCAAGCATTGAGAAGCAAACCCAGGGGTCGGGTTGCCTCCTACAGAGAGGGCGACCCCCTCCTCCCTGCTTTACAGACTAACTTTTATAGAACAAGGGCCATGTGGTTGAGCCTGGCCGCACACAGGTGGCCAATGAGCTTGTAACACGCAGAGAAAGCTGCACAGTCATGCTAGGTCACACACGGGTGGCCAATTGAATTACAATTCACCCCATAGTAGCTATTTGAACTAGCCTATCACCTTAGTCAGGGTTGGTGCCCAAAAGGCGGGGCCCACACTCCTTCGTAGCTAGGGAGACAGTAAGTGTGCCCCACTGATTGGATGTCTCCATCTGACCCCACTCATCTCCGCATTCCTCTGTTATCTCCACCTCACCTGACCCTCCCTTGTATTTGGGCTCTGTTATCAGGGACTGGTAGACCATATTTTACTGGTTTCCCGGACTTGCTCTTAAGTAAGTCCGGGGGTGAGGGGGGGCGGAGCAGGGTCAGTTTAAGTTTTACTGTATAAACAGCAAAATGGCTGTTCAACCAAAATGGAGCCACTCTGGCTAAATAGGCCCTTACAGGACAAATGGAAGTTTGTAAAAAAGGAGATACAAATGATCTTCAAACAAAAAATTACTCAGCCTCCTCAATGAGATATTATTATTCTTTGACTATGAGATTTAATAGTGACAAAATTTTGATAGAAACTCTGTTGGAAAGTGTATACATTATTGCCAGGAGTGCAAACTTGACTGTAGCTATCAAAACTGGTTTTTCTTTTTTGTTATGTAATTCGACTATAGCTATCAAAACAGATAGCATTGATCTAGCTGTTCTACTTCTAGGAGTATATCCCACAGAAATAAGTACACATGTATTTATTTGCACAGTTTTTGAAATAGCTGAAATTTTGAAAGAATGTAAATTTCCATTAACTGGCCAGTTAAGGAAAATGTTTTGCAGTCATAAAAAGAAAAAAAGTTTTATATCAATTGAAATGATATAAGAAGACTTTAGTAAGTTTAAAAACAGATACACAAGGGGCGCCTAGGTGGCTCAGTTGTTAAGGGTCTGCCTTGGGCTCAGGTCATGATCCCAGGGTCCTGGGGTGTAGCCCGGCATCAGGCTCCCTGCTCAGAGGGAAGCCTGCATCTCCCTCTCTCACTCCCCCTGCTTGTATTCCCCCTCTCACTTTATCTCTCTCTGTCAAATAAATAAAATCTTAAAAAAAAAATAGATACACAAACTCATGGAAGACTGTCATTTGTATTATAAGATGCTATGGATAATGTTTGTGTCCATTCAGAATTGGTATGTTGAGTCCTAATGCCCAGTGTGATAGTGTTGGGTGATGTGACCTTTGGGACGTGCTGAGTTCCTGAGGATGGTACCCTCATGAATAGAATTACTGCCCTTACAGCAGAGGCCACAGAATGATCCCTTGCCCCTTCCACTATGTGAGGTTACAGTAAGTCTGCATCTGGGAAGAGGGCCCTCACCACATCAGGCTGGCACCTTGATCTTGGACTTCCAGTCTCCAGAACTGTGAAAAATAAATGTTTGTTTGTAAGCCATCCAGTTTATTGTATTTTTGTTATGTAGTACCGATGGGCTAAGACACAAAGTGTACATATTAATTTGGTTCTTAGAATGTCTCCTGGAAGACAAAAAAATCTGTTATCAGTGGTACCTTTAGAGATGAAAAATGGGGTTTGGGGCAGAAGGAAGCCTTACTTTTCATGATATGAGTATTCCCTGACTACTTGAATTTCTTGTTACTGTGTTTGCAGATAACACCAAGTCAAAGGAAGTCTATCTTTGTAAATCTAAGATTTCTTGTCAAAATGATTTACTCATAGGCCACATGATCTCCTGCTTTATTATAATTTTCAATACCAGAAAACTAGACAGATAATGATACAGTAAGATAAGATATTATCTGTTAACAGTCCAGATATAATTTACATGGTAATGTTTCCTTAAATGAATTCTATAAACCTCATGAGAATAATTATTCTTCCAATATTTATATACTCCAAAATGACAGAAACAACTTTCCTGAAAGCTAAAATTGAGAGAGACCTGATAGTCTCTCTAAACCACTTAACCTAATTTAATGTATTTAATAAAATTTATCTATAGACTATAGTTATCAGCTTGCTTCTATTCAGTCTCATGCTTTTATTTTAAAATAAAACCAAAACTTGTCCTTTACAGTCCCTAACATTTGTTGAAAAGAAGAAAATATTCCTTTGCATATCATTTGTTTGGGAGGTTATAGCATGAATAAAATAAGAAATGTATTCATGTAGATTACAGAAAGGATAATATAAAATCAGATAAATTTTGCCAAAATATCATTTGTTCATAGTGAAAAGCCTTCACTTCTCAATTTTTTATATGATTAATTCCATGTTAATACATAATTAAATGTATACATTATAGGGTACCTGGTGGCTCAGTTAATTAAGCATCTGCCTTCAGCTCATGTCATGATCCCAGGGTCCTAGAGTCAAGCCTCAAGTCAGGCTCCCCACTCAGCGGGGAGTCTGCTTCTCCCTCTCTCTCTGCTTCCTCCCCACTGCTCATGCTCTGTCTCGCTCTCTCTATCAAAAAAATAAAATATTTTTTAAAATGTGTACATATACAGTTTTAATACATAATGTGAAACTATAGATATCTGTATATTTATGTTATCCCATTGTAATAGATCTTTATTTATCTTGTTAGTGGAAAACTTGTATAGTGACTTTGCAGATAGTTTTTCTAATTTCAGCACATGTGATAGCAAATTATAAAGATGCCAAGGTGCTGAATAGGAATGACTGATTCCTTCATAGTCATTGGGTTTGAGTTTGTATTGTGCCCACACAACTCTCCAGATCCTAAGTAACCAAGAAACTCATGAAACTAGTCAATACAATATACCACAAGAGCCAGTAATTAAAACCTACTAAGAGAACTGAACTTGGAAAAGCATGCATAAACTATCCATCAGATGAACTCAGAAGGTCTATTTTACTTACAGATTCACTACAAGAGTACTGTTAGTTCTGGGGTTTTTCCATAGCTTAATTTTCATTCAATTTTGCAAGGTCATCATAACAAATACACACTATTTTATGTTTTTAACTTAGTGGTATTGGGAGTTTTAAGTGTAAATAAGGAAATTTGTTGTTACTATAGATACCTTCAAGTTACAGTGATTCTTGGCTTCTTTTTTTTTCTTCTCTGTTATAAAATATAATGTAAAATTCACCATTTTAACCATTTTAAAATGTATGGTGCAGTGGCAGTTCTATTTTTATTATTTTTTTCAACTTACTCAGGTTATTATTAAAGTCGATTTTATGTTTATTACAGAAAAGTTGAAGAGGAAATACTGCTTACATTTTCATATTTCCTCTAGGTTTTTCAGGTTTTCTAAAAACAAAGTTATCCACATTATAATTATTTGTATTATAAACATTTTATTATTTTTACAAAAGTACTTGTAACCATACCGCTTAAAGGTGTCAATAAGATTGTATCAGGAAGTTTTGTTATAATGTTTTTACTGAACCACTATGAAATATTTGCATTATTTTTCTTGTTTCAATATGATGAAAACTACACAGTGTTTATAGTGTCACAGAATTCAACTATAATTATTTACAAATATGTTTAGCTAATTATTTTTTCTGAAACATTTTGGATAATATTTAAATGCTTGAGAAGGTAGGAAAATGACTAAACAGTTTGGAGATATTTTCATTAAATTGATAAAAAGTTTGGGAGAAAGCCAGTCGTTTGTAGGAACATTGTATATCCTATTAATCATCCATTTTAAAAATATCTACTATTTCAGATACGCCAGAAGAGTATTTTAACTAAAGTTTAAAAAATAATGTTATAATTTAAGAATATATATTACTAAAAAAATTTTCAGCAACTTGATCTAATATAAAAATCACAACCAAATTCCCCTTTTAAATTTTGCTATAGAAGGCTATAATTTGTATTTAAAATTTATTCTCAATTATCTTTATATTATTTTTTTTAAGATTTTATTTATTTATTTGTCAGAGAGAGAGAGCGGGGGGGGGGAGCGAGCACAGGCAGACAGAGTGGCAGGCAGAGGCAGAGGGAGAAGCAGGCTCCCTGCCGAGCAAGGAGCCCAATGTGGGACTTGATCCCAGGATGCTGGGATCATGACCTGAGCCGAAGGCAGCCACTTAACCAACTGAGCCACCCAGGCATCCCAATCTTTATATTATTTTAATGTCAAAGGTCTATATAGTTGTAAGTTTTTCAAAAAGTCATAAGTTTTGCACAAAATAATTTGTAAATTTGATAATGTATTAGGTTCTTGGGATCATTTCCCTAGGTCATAATTATTTACATAAATGCAGAGAAATCCCTTATCCCCTCCACCATGTGAGGATGCAGTGAAAAGAGTTGTCTATGAACCAGGAAGTAGGCTCTCACCAGACAGAAAATTTGGGTGACTTGATCTTGCACTTCCCAGCCTCCAGATTTTGAAAAATAAATTTCTGTTGTTTATAAGCTACCCAGTCTATGGTATTTTGTTAGATGAGCCCAAGTAGACTAAGGTATGTGCATCCACCAAAATGTAATCCTTTTTAAGACTCTTGACTTTACAAAAATGTTTACTCTTGTGAACTCACTTAAACTTACTTTTGCCACTGCTACTTCTCTCCCTATTCTCTCACAAAGTTCCATTATCATCAGCAGGCTGTATCCATTACTGCCCCACCATATTTCCTGTTGAAACATACAGTACCACTTGCCAGCCAGAAAGGGGCAGATGTTTTTCTTTTCAGTCCAGCAGGTCTGTTGGACGATAGGAGGATGGCAGAGATTCCAACACTTCCTTTCATAAACATGATCTCCCCTTGGTTCAATTTCCCAGGAAGGAAGGCTGGAGAAGCCTGTGAAAAGCATTTTGTTCATGAGCTGTGTTTGTGTCATGAGAATTTTTGCTGCAGAATTTTTTGTGAATTATTTACCTACCTCAATATGTGTACTAAAATATGTAAACTGACTCAAGTTTAAAATTAGAGTTAATATTTTTAATATGGCAGTGTCACACATGAATTGGCTGTTTATAATTCACAAAACTTTTCCTGAGCAAAATGAATGAAATAAACCAAACACCAGTGTGAGATGGTGGTATAAGAAGATCCTGAGCTCAAGGTGCCTGGATGGCGCAGTCATTAAGTGTCTGCCTTCGGCTCAGGTGATGCTCCCAGGGTTCTGGGATCAAGCCCCACTCAGGGCTCCCTGCTCAGTGGGAAGCCTACTTCTCCCTCTCCCATTTACCCCACTTGTGTTCCCTCTCTCGCTGTGTCACTTTCTGTCATATAAATAAATAAAATCTTTAAAAGAAAAAAGAAAAGAAGAAGAAGATCCTGAGCTCACTTCTCACAGGCACACCAAATCTACAAATGTATATGGAATAATTCCCTCAGCAGGGGACCTAAAAACTGGATGAACAGAGCCTCTACAACCAAGAATAGCACTGAGATGGGTAGAAGAAGCAGATATATTCTTGATAAGGAAAAAACCACAACACAAGTGTGGCCTTTTACAGTCAGAAGGAATCACAAAGATACAGAACTTCTTTCTGAAGAGCATCTTGTTCATGAGCTGTGTTTGTGTCATGAGAATTTCAAGAGCAAGAAATTCAAACTCCACATCAGGATCTGAACCCCTAAATTCTGCATAGGAAAGATGAGCCCCCCAAATACCTGGCTTTGAAAAATAATAGGGAATACATCCAGAAAAACTACAGAACTGTAAGGAAAGGTAAATCTGCTCTTAAAGGTCTCAGGCACAGACTCACTTAACTTGGTAACCATCAGGAAAAGACCAGATCAAAAAGCACATAGTGAAGGAATCCACTTGCTAATCTTGGAGCACCTGCCAGAGAGGCAAGAGGCATCTGGGCCTTTCCACAGGGACTGAGAAATTCATAGCAGCCATTTCTACTATCTCATTCAGTAGCTGATCCTGGTGCTTGTGGGTGCTCTTTTGGAATGCTCCCTCTGGACGGCCTGTGCCAGGGTGCATTACCCACCAAGAGCGCTGTACAGCCCTGCACCTTGACTGGGCCTCATAGCCATCATGATGATAAACCCACCTACCAATGGGCCAACAGCTCTAATGGTCAGGCCTTGCAGTCGGCTGGGCTGGAAACCAGCCCATACAGCAGCATGCTTGCAGTAGTCACAGCCCTGCCCCAATAGGAGAGAGCCCCCAGAGGGGACATCTCTGAGCACCTGGCTCTGGTTGCCAGAGGGAATTGTGCTTCTGAGCACCACTGGACATCTACTACATAAGGCCACTCCATTAAGACTGGAAGATATACCAAAGATGTAACTATTTAATACATATAAAGAAACACACAGAGCCAGACAAATGAAGAAATAGAGGAATAACAAAAGAACAAGACAAAACCCATAGAAAAAGTGCTAAATGAAAGGGAGATAAGCAGTCTACCCAATAAAGTCTTCAAAGTAATGGTAATAAATATGCTTACCAAACTCAAGAGGAGAATATATAAACACACTAAGAAACTTCAATAAAGAGAAAGTATAAAAAAGTAACAATCAGAACTGAAGCATACAATAACAGAAATGAAAATATATGAGAGAATAAACAGTAGATTAGAGGATACAGAACATACATGAAAGACTCAGTAGTGGAAATCACCCACACTAATAGAAAAAAAAAAAAAAAATTTAAGAAAATGAGGATGAGGGTGCCTGGGTGGCTCAGTTGGTTAAGTATCTACCTTCTGCTCAGGTCACGATCCCAGGGTCCTGGAATCAAGACCCAGGTCGGGCTTCCTGCTCAGTGGGGAGTCTGCTTCTCCCTCTCCTTCTGCCCCTCTCCCCAGCTCATACTCTCACTCTCACTCACTCTCTCTCTCAAATAAATAGTCTTTAAAAAAAAAAAAGAAAAGAAAAGAAAATGAGGATAGTTGATTAGTAAATCTCTAAATATTCTAGTGGCAAATGGAAGTATAAATCTGAATGATCATATCTCTATAGGTAAAAAATTTCAGTCTTCAGATATTTATTCTTTATCTCAGTGTGCTTGCATGAGTGTTACATATTGGAATTTTAGGAAATAGAAGGTGGAACTTAAAGTGAGTATACATACTCATCTCCACATAAAAATGCTTATAGTGAAATTTGTTTTTCATCATGCTTATGTCATATATATTTCAGCATGGAATGAAATAATTATAAATGTAAAAGAAAAATTATCTAGTTTAAAAGACCCCTGGGACAACATGAAGCATACCAACATTTACATTACAGGCGTTCCAGAAGAAAAAGAGAGAATCAGGAAGAAAACTTATTTGAAGAAATAATAGCTGAAAACTTTTCTAACCTGGGGAAGAAAACAGACATCCAGGTTCAGGAAGTATAGACAATCCCAAAGAAGATGAACCCAAAAGTATCCAAACTAAGGTACATTGCAATTAAAATGTCAAAAACTAAAGAGAACATCTTAAAAGCAACAAGCCAAAAGCAATTAGTTATATGTAATGGAACCTCACATAAGATTATGATCATTCAGCATAAACTTTATAGGCCAGAAGGGAGTGGCATGATATATTCAAGGTGCTAAAAGGAAAAAAATGCCAACCAAAAATACCTGACAAGGTTATCATTCAATATTAAAGGGGAGATAAAGAATTTTGCCAGACAAGCAAAAGAAAAAGGTTCAATACCACTAAAGCAGCTTACTAAGAATATTAAAGGGATTTCTTTAAACATAAAAAAAAGACCAATACTAGAAAAAACATGAAAGAAGAAATCTCAGTGGTAAAGTAATATAGTAAAAGTAGTGGGTCAGTCACTTACTAATCTAGTATGAAAGTTAAAAGATAAAAGGAGTAAAATCAACTATATTTGCAATAATTAGTTAAGGGATACACAAAAGATGTAAAATATGACATCCAAAACATAAAACAGGAGTTGAGTAAAAAGGTAGTGCTTTTAGAAAGCATTCAAACTTCAGCAACCACCAACTTAAAATAGACTGCATACCTAGCTAGATATAGATGAACCTCATGGTAAACACAAACCAAATCCTATAATAGATACACAAAAAAATAGAAAGGAATCGAAACATAATACTAAAGAACATCCTCAAGTCACAAGGGAACAGAGCAAGAGAACAAAGAAGAACTACAAAAGCAACCAGGAAAAAAAAATGAACAAAATGGCAATAAAAACATACCCATCAGTAATTACTTTAAATATAAATGGACTAAAAGCTCCAATCTAAAGATATAGGATGGCTGAATGGATAAAATAGCTAGACCCATCTATATGCTGTCTAAAAGAGATTCATTTCAGCTCTAAAGACACACAGACTGAGAGTGAAGGAATAGAAAAAGATATTCCATGTAAGTGGAAGTGGAAAGAAAGCTGGAGTAGCAATACATCATACAAAATAGAACTTCAAAACAAAGGCTATAAAGAGACAAAAGCATTACATAATGATAAGGGAATCAATCCAACAAGAAGATATAACACTTGTACATATTTATGCACACAATATAGAGGCACCTAAATATGTAAAGCAAGTATTAACAGACATAAGGTGGGGGGGTTCACAGTAAAACAATGATAGTAGGGGACCTTAACATCCCACTATCCATATCAATGGATATATAAGCCAGAAAAGTAATAAAGAAACATCGGCCTTAAATGACACATTAGACCAGATGGATTTAACCAGATATATACAGAACATTCCAACTAAAAAAAGCAGAATACACTTTCTTCTCAAGGGCGCATGGATCTTTCTTCAGGATAGATAATGTTAGTCTATAAGACAATCTAAATAAACTTAAAAAGATTGAAATAGTATCCAGCATTTCTTAACCATGATGGTACAAAATTAGAAATAAATTATAAGAAGAAAACTGGAAAAAACACAGATGGGGAAGCTAAACCATGTGCTGCTCAACAATCACTGGGTCATTAAAAAAATAAAAAATGAAAAACATATTGAAACAAATGAAAATGAAGACACAATGCTCCAAAATTTATGGGAATGCAGCAAAAGCAGCTCTAAAAAGGAAGTTGGTAACAATACAGACCCACACAAGAAACAGGAAAAAGTTCAAATAAACAATCTAAATTTATATCTAATGGAACTAGATAAAGAAGAACAAACAAAACCCAGTTAGTAGAAGGTAGAAAATAGTAAGATCAGAAAGGATGTAAATGAAATTGTTCAACAATACATACGTGCACACACACAAAGAAAGAAAAGATCAGTGAAAATAAGAGCTTTTCTCTACAAAGATAAAAAAATGTTTGTAAACTGTTAGGCAGACTCATCAAGAAAAAAAGAGTAGGCCCAAATAAATAAAATCAGAAATGAAAAAGAAGTTAGAACTCACACCAGAAAAACACAGGGATCATAAGAGACTACTGTGGAACAAATAATGCCAACAAATGGACAACTTAGAAGAAATGGATAAATTCTTAAAAACATACAATTCTTCCAAGACTGAACTAGGAAGAAATAAAATCTGAACAGACCAATTACTGGTAATGAAATTTAATCAGAAATCAAAAAAACTTCCAACAAGAGTTCAGGATTAGATGGCTTCACAGATAAGTTCTAGCAATCATTTAAAGAAGATTCAATATTTATCCTTCTCTGCTATTACCAAAAAAAAAAAAAAAAAGAAGAAGAAGAAGAGGAAGGAACATTTCCAAATTCATTTCACAAGGCCAGCATGACCCTAATAATCAAAATCAGATGAAACACTATAAAAGAAAGGATGGAAGGAAAGAGAGAAGGAAAGAAAAAAGAAAAATTATAGGCCAATATCTCTGATGAACATAGGTGCAAAAATCCTTAACATAATGTTAGCAAACCCAATTCAAAATATATTAAGGTGACCATATATTATTATCAAGTGGTATTTATTCCAAGGATGCAAGGATGGTTGCAAACCAATGTGATATAACACATTAACAAGATGAAGGGTGAAAATCATGATTATCTCAATAGATGGAGAAAAAGCATTTGACAAATTGGAGAAAAACACCCATTTACGATCAAAACTCTCAACAAAGTGGGTAGAGGGAATGGACCAGTTTCTTATAACACATAAAAATAAACTTAAAAATTGATTGAATACTTAAATGTAAGACCTGAAGTCATACAAGTGCCTGAAGAAAACAAAGGCAATAAACTTTTTGACATCAGTCTTATGATACTTTTGCATCTGTCTCAGCAGACAAGGACAACGAAAACTAAAATAAACAGATGGGACTAAAACTGAAAAACTTTTGCACAGTTGAGGAAACCATCAACAAAATGAAAAGACAGCCTACTGAATGGTAGAAGATATTTGCAGTGATATATCTGATAAGGGGTTAACAGCCAAAATGTATAAACATCTCCTGTAATTCAATGAGAAAAAAAAAAAAATCTGACTAAAAATGATCAGAGGTTATGAAGAGACACTTTTCTAGAGAAGACATACAGACAGCCAACTGGCCCATGAAAAGATGTACAGTATCACTAACCACCTGGAAAATGCAAATCAAAATCACAATGAGATATTCAGATGTGTCAGAGTGGCTGTTACTGAAAAGATCAGAAATAACAAGTGGTGACAAGGATGTGAAGAAAAGGAAAGGTTTGTGCACTGTTGGGAATAGATATTGTTTCAGTCGCTATTAAAACAGTGTGGAAGCTCCTCAAAAAATTAAAAAATAGAACTCCATATGATCCAGAAATTCCACTTCTAGGCAGGGGGATGGTAAAACATAGGTGAAGAGGATTAAGAAATACAGGCTGCAGCAGATGAGACACATGTAGAGCTGTGGCTTGGTGGGAACTAAACTGGCTGAGCTCTAATCCTACCAGTACTTCTCGCTAGCTGTGCAACCTTAGAGAAATGCCCTTAAACTCCTCTGTGCTAGTTTCCACCCCTATTCTGTTCTATAGAACTTTCCACAAAGTGAAATGGATCAGTATTTCTAGACTGTCTATGAAGATGTTGGGGAAATGACACTTTAAAGATAAAGAGGGTCAATAATGACGCAACCAAATTCTGAGTTACTATATTGGCCATAAAAATAATAATCAGTTCTTATATATCTCAGGCATCTTAGCCTTCTCCATACACCGAAGTAAACTTAAGAAATATTCAAAAAAGAAGGTAAACTATAGAACTCATAATAAGTTTAGTGAATTCACCACAAGGATACAGTTACCCCATCAATGTATAAAATTGGAAAGGAGCAGAATCCATATTACTGGATACCCCTATCAAATCTGATTTAAATCTTTTCTTATTAACAATTTCACTGCACCTATACTGGAAAATGTGGTTTACTTTTGATTATTATCTTATAGGATGCTAGTAACTCAACAACATTAATGTTCAGTACAGAATCCATAAGCAAGCTCAATGGAAATACATTGCATTTGTTATTTTGAACTTCCATTTGGGGAGATTGCTTGCTTAGGGACCTATTACATTTCTTTTTGTCTTTATCTTGCCTCATTTGAAGAAATTAATAAAAAGTTATAAGTTGTGCTCGCTTCGGCAGCACATATACTAAAAAAGTTATAAGTTTTAAACTAGCAATAGATGATTTAAAGTATTTTATAAAAGGAAGATCAGATCTTTTAGAATGGGAGCTTAAAATTACATATAGTATTGTATATCTGCTATTCTGCAACATTTCTGCATTTAATTTTTTAAAACTTATTAAGCCATTATAAATTAACTATTTTGTTTTAAGCAGTGCATAACTAGTATTTTCAGTAATCAAAAGAGAATTATTTTATGTAATGGTATCATAAAATAATAGCCATAGTTTCCATGTAATAAATTGGGAGTGAATAAAGGAAAATAATATTTAGTGCCAAGATGGTCATTCGTATGTGATTTGGGCTTAAACAGAAGGACCGTTATTAGAAAGAAAATGTCTAGGCAAAATGTTCCCAAATTGTGAAGACTTTCACTTGTCGACCCAAAACCTTAACATAAATTATTTTGTACTAAGGCAATAGACATTAACCATTTGTACATTCAGACACTCATGTAAAAGTATATTTTATAATACTAATCACAATGCCAAAAAAATCAAAACAGTAATAATAAAATAGTTTGAATTAGGTAAGGCACAACAAATAATAGATAACTTTGTAGTCACTAAAATTGTGGCTTAAAAAATATTTGTTATATCCAAAATATATTCATTAATGTATGACTATAATATACTGAGATCTTAATTTTATTGTAATATATATTATAACTCATTCCTCATACATTCACACAGAAATTAACATACACACAAATGGATTATGCTAATATTTTAAGGATGGTTACTTTGGGAAAGTAAGAACAAAGATGTAACTCTTTTCCTTTTTGTGACTTTTTGCATTTCTTTATTTTCTATAAATAACGTATGACTTTGATAATAAAAAAGAATGTTATTGTGTATGCATGTTATTATAATGAACTTCTAAAATTTTCAGCATGCTCGAGTTGGAAGAGGTCATCGAGAGCCTGTGACCACCAACTGACCTATGAGCTGGACCCCAACAATTGTAGCTCCTCATCTTCTCCCCTGTCCTTGAAATGTGCACTCTACTTGCCCTCACCAGGCTAGAAGATGCCCAAGGACACAGGCTTGAGATAGTAATATGGTGTTGAGACCTTACTGATGTTGTATGTCACAGCCCAGGTAAGGCCTCTGTATAAACTTTAAGATTCTGGTGGCTGTTATGGAGATCTACTCATACCCTACTGCTGCCCAAGACAAGCCTTGTATGTAAGGCCCCTTGTTAAACTTGCCACCTATCAACTGGGAGTGGTCTGCTTCTTTGTTGGTCTCCTCTGTCATCTCTCTAGGGAGACTGGTTTCAGATTCAACTGGGGAACCTACCAAGGTTGTGAACTAACATCTAATTTACCTGTAACAACTAAAGTGGAATAGACATTTTTGGATATAGAAAAATAACATATTAGCCTTTTACTGCAAAGACTAATAAATGATTCATTGTTAAGCACAGCATATTTACTTAGGATTATTAGCACATTAACTTGTATGAACCCAGCCTTTATCCCTGTTGTGAAATATAAGGTTTATGAAATTTGAACACTTCAAAAGTATTGTTCCTATTTACTAAGAGCATTATCAAGGGTCTCAAATAAACAAACATCATTTTATAAATATTATCTCATTTTATACCATAAAGCACTATAGTAACAGTAAAAATACCCTGTATTTCATATAATAGGGTTGAAAAAAAAGACCTCAATATTTATATGGTAATGATTTAATGGATATTATATTTTCCTAATTTTCAGATGTTTTTAACACTGCATTACTTGCTCTTTTAAGTCTATTGCTAAATAAATCTGTTCATCTTAATGATATGACATGATGAAACTATACCGACCTAAAAGCAAATGCTGCAGACACTTAAGCTGGACTCTGTCGCACTTTCTCTCTCATGTAACTAGAAGTAAAGGCCCACTCAGTAGTGTCTCCATTTCTAGTCCACTCCAGTGTTAAGCAGAGTATAGACATTGTTCATGAAATGTTCCCTGCAGGAATCATCAACAGTGGAGGAAGAAGTTAGTGATGTCAGCTGGAAACACAGCATGAAATCGTAGGCATGCGTGCTCAGGAATACACGTTAAATGGTGGAAAGGCGAACAGCATTTTTAATGTTATACCTGAATCTAGATATTTATTCTTGGTCTCTTCATTAGTTTGTGTATTTTATCTTTTGAAATAATAATAACAATGAAAATTCATTGAGGACTTGGTCTGTGCCAGACACCATTTTCAATGCTTTCCAAGTGGGATAGTTTTCGTCTTCACAGCAAGAGTTCTGTGAGGTGGATCCAACCAAGATCACACTCAATGTTATATAGGATAACCCAAGAACAATGAGGTCGCCTGGTTCAACCCCATTAAGGATATCTCTGGAATTTGAACCCATACTCTGGACCACTGTCCACACTGTCTGAAATGGGTCACCAGCTGCTGTTTAGGATAACATCATCTAATAGTTTCAAGTTAAACCCATAGAGGAGATGAGGGATTTATTGTGATTTTATATTTTTTTAAGATTTTATTTGTCAAAGAGAGTGAGAGACCACAAGCAGGGCGGGGGGGCAGCAGGCAGAGGGAGAGGGAGAAGCAGCCTCCCTGCTGAGCAGAGCCTGATGTGGGCTTGATCCCAAGGCCCTGGGATCGTGACCTGAGCCAAAGGCAGATGTTTACACAACTGAGCCACCCAGGCATCCCAAGATGAGGGATTTTAATAGCTGCAAAAGATTTGATGAAAGAATTTCTCCTGTCCCTGGTAAGAATCAGAAGTAATTGTCTAGACGGTGACCCTCTGCTTTCTTTTCTCTCCTCTCACAGCTGAAAGCCCTGGAGACAGGGTTTTAGATTGCATGTGCGGGTTTCCAAGCCTCATGTCTTGAGAACTGCAAGGTTCCACATGTCCAGTGGCTTCTCTGCCTAGAGGATAGGATACTGTCTATTACATACACAACTGCAAAGATCTGACCATTCTTCTGGTTTTATAATTGATATTTTAGATGCCCATGGTGTGGCTCCAGAGTCTGGTTTCACTGAGCTTTGCTAGCATGTCACTGTTTACAAGGGTGGAATTGAAGAGCAAGATACAGCACAGCTGCAAGGTTGGAAGCAGCCAGGGGTGTCCCATGTAAATGCTCTCTTGCTGTGGAATGCAATTTACGATGTCGGGGCTGCCTTGCAAAGCAGCAGACCACAGCTTCACCACCCTCATCCTATCCAGCCCATGTCTCCTTTCCGTATTTATTAGGTACCAGTTGGCTTAGATTCACCTGTATGCAGTTTAAGCCCTAAAAATGCAAAAGACCTCTGCAATGAAGAGTTTTGCGGACCATATAAAGCTAACATGTTATGAAATAGAGCTTAGTTTAGTTTTCTAATCTGAATTCCATCTCACAGAAAGCCCAATCCAGTCTCTTTTCAAACTATGGCACTTTTTATTAAAGATTAATGTAGTGTAACATTAGTTTCAGGAGTAGAATTTAGTGATTCATAACTTACACAGAGCCCTAGTGCTCATCACAAGTGCCCTCATTAATACCCATCACCCATTTAGCCCTTTCCCCCGCCTACCTCTCTTCCTGCAACCCTCAGTTTGTTCTCTATAATTATGAGTCTGTTTTATGGTTTGCCTCTCTCTTTTTTTCCCCCCATGTTCATCTGTTTTATTTCTTAAATTTCATATATGTGTGAAATTATATGATATTTGTCTTTCTCTGACTTATTTCACTTATAATACTCTCTAGGTCTATCCATGTCATTGCAAATGGCAAGAGTTCATTTTTATGACTGAGTAATATTCCACCATACCCACACCACCACCACCACCACCACCACCACCATTTTCTTTATCCATTCATCAGTCAGTGGACATTTGGGCTTTTTCCATTATTTGGCTATTGTTGATAATGATGCTATAACCATCAGGGTGCACGTATCCCTTCAAATCAGTATTTTTGTATTCTTACAGTAAATAGTAGTGCAATTGCTGGATCATAGGGTGTTCTATTTTGAACTTTTTGAGGAACGTCCGTACTGTTTTTCAGAGTGGTTGTACCAGTTTGCATTCCCACCAATAGCATAAGAGTGTTCCCCTTTCTCTGCATCCTCACCAACATCTTTTGTTTCCTCTGTTAATTTTAGTCATTCTTATGGGTGTGAGGTGATATCTCATTGTAGTTTTGGTTTGTATTTCCCTGATGACCAGTGATGTTGAGCATCTTTTCATGTCTGTCAGCCATCTGGATGTCTTTTTTGGGAAAATGTCTATTTATGTCTTCTGCCCATTTCTTAGCTGGATTATTTGATTTTGGGTGCTGAGTTTGGTAAGTTCTTTATAAATTTTGAATACTAAGATATGTCATTTGCAAATGTCTTCTCCCATTCCAAAGGTTGCCTTTTAGTTTCATTGATTGCTTCCTTTGCTGTGCAGAAGCTTTTTATCTTGATGAAGTCCTGGTAGTTCATTTTTGCTTTTATTTTCCTTGCTACTTTCCTTACTAGATACAGGAGATGTATCTAGTAAGAAGTTGCTACAGCCGATGTCAAAGAGGTTACTGCCTGTGTTCTCCTCCAGGGTTTTGATGTTTTCCTAACTCACACTTAGGTCTTTCATCCATTTTGAATTTATTTTTGTGTATGGTGTAAAGAAGTGGGTCAGTTTCATTCTTCTGCATGTGGCTGTCCTCTTTTCCCAACATTGTTTTTTGAAGAGGCATTCTTTTTCCTATTGGATATTCTTTCCTGCTTTGTTGGAGATTAGTTGACCATAGAGTTAAAGGTCCATTTCTGGGTTCTCTATTCTGTTCCATTGGTCTATGTGTCTGTTTTTGTGCCAGTACCATACTGTCTTGATCCCTACAGCTTTGTAATATAATTTGAAGTCTGGAATTGTGATGCCTCCAGCTTTGCTTTTCTTTTTCAAGACTGCTTTAGCTATACAGAGTCTTCTCTGGCTCCATACAAATTTTAGGATTTTATGTTCCCCCTCTGCAAAAAATACTGTTGGTATTTTAATAGGAATTACATTAAATGTGTAGATTGTTTTGGGTAGTATAGACATTTTAACAATATTTATTCTTCCAATCTATGAGCATGGGATGGTTTTCCATTTCTTTATGTCATCTTCAATTGCTTTCATAAGTATTCTTTAGTTTTCAGAGTGCAGCTTTTTTACCTGTGCGATTAGGTTTATTCCTAGGTATCTTATGGTTTTTGGTGCAATTGTAAATGGGATTTACTTTTTTATCTTGATTTTTCTTTCTACTGCTTCATTATTGTTGTTTAGAAATGTAAGAAATTTCTGTATGTTGATTTTGTATCCTGTGACTTTACTGATTTTGTGTGTTGGCTCTAGCAATTTTTTGTTAGAGACTTTTGGGTTTTCTACATATAATATCATGTCATCTGTGAAGAGTAGAAGTTTAAGTTCTTCCTTGCTGATTCGGATGCCTTTTATTTCTTCTTCTTGTTTGATTGCTGAGGCTAGGACTTCCAGTACTATGTTAAATAGTAGTCGTGAGTGTGGACCTCCCTGTTTTGTTCCTGACCATAGAGGACAAGCTCTCAATTTTTTCCCCATTGAGGATGATATTAGCTGTGGGTCATTCATATATGGTCTTTATGATGTTGAGGTATGTTCCCTCTATACCTACTTTGTTGAGGGTTTTAATCACAAATTGATGCTGTACTTTGTCAAATGCTTTTTCTGTATCTATTAAGAGGATCATATGGTTCTTATCCTCTTTTTTATTAATGTGATTGCTGTTGATTGATTTATGAATATTGAGCCATCCTTGCAACCCAGGAATAAATCCTACTTGATCATGGTGAATGATTCTTTTAAGCTACTGTTGGATTTATTCGCTAGTATTTTGTTGAGAATTTTTGCATCCATGTTCATCAGGGGTATTGGTCCATAATTCTCTTTTTTGGGAGGGGAGAGGTTGTTTGGTTTTGGAATCAAGGTAATGCTCACCTCATGGAATGAATTTAGAAGCTCTCCTTCCATTTCTCTTTTTTGGAACTGTTTCAGAAGAACAGATATTAACTCTTCTTTAACTGTTTGGTAGAATTCTGCTGAGAAACCATCTGGCCCTGGACTTTTGTTTATTGGAACAGTTTTGATTACTGATTCAATTTCTTTGCTGGTTATTGGTCTGCTCAAGTTTTCTATTTCTTCTTATTTCAGTTTTGGTAGTTTTATATGTTTCTAGGAATTTATCCATTTCTTTCAGACTGCCTAGATCATTGTGAACCCATCTTCCAGATTGTTGGCATGTAGTTTTTCATAATATTCTCTTATAATTGTTTGTATTTCTGTGATGTTGGTTATGATCTCCCCTTCGTCGTTATTTTTTTAAAGTAGATTTTTAAAAATTATTTTATTTTATTTATTTGACAGAGAGAGATCACAAGTAGGCAGAGAGGCAGGCAGAGAGAGAAGGGGGAAGCAGGCTCCCTGCTGAGCAGAGAGCCCGATGCAGGGCTCGATCCCAGGACCCTGAGATCATGACCCAAGCCGAAGGCAGAGGCTCAACCCACTGAGACACCCAGGTGCCCCGCCTTCGTCATTATTTTATTTTTTGGGTCACTTCTCTTTTCTTTTGGATAAGACTAGCTAAGGGCTTATCAATTTTATTAATTTTTTCAAAGAACTAGCTCCTGGTTTCATTGATCTGTTCTACTGGGTTGTTGGTTTGTTTTTATATAATTTATTTCTGCCCTAATGTTTATTATTTCCCTTCTGCTGGGTTTAGGCTTCATTTGTTATTCTTTTTCTAGCTCCTTTAGGTGTAAGGTTAGGTTGCATATTTGAAATTTTTGTTGCTTTTTATGGTAGGCCTGTATTGCTATATACTTCCCTCTTTTGATTGCTTTTGCTGCATCCCAAAGGTTTTAGACTGCCATGTTTTCATTTTCATTTACTTCCATGTATTTTTTTATTTCTTCTTTAATTTCCTGGGTGATCCATTCATTCTTTACTAGGATGTTTGGTGCTACCTAGTCCCTGGAGACTGGAGAGGAGAGTTCCCACCTGCTACTGTCTGGCAAGCCCTCCCAGAAAAATAAACAATCTCCCCCTCACGTGTCCAAGGGACTCTCAGATCACTACATTCACCATGTCAGTGTTTGGGCTGTGTACCCACCCAACAGTGTAGTGCACCTATGTTCTATCCCAAGCAGGCTGGCTGAGTTTTAAAATTCCAAACTTTGGGGACCTGTGTTGGTTCTCTGGGAGAGGGTCTCCCCATTGTTGGGACTGATGCATGTTGTCCCAGAAGGGCAATCACACCAAGCACAGGGGCACGGAGTTTGGAGTAAAGCATAGCAAAGAGCAGGTGTCCACGTTAGCCACCCTCGGCAAGGTTCTCTGTGCCTATGCTGAGGTGTGGGAGAGGGATATGGTGCCTGGCAGCTCTTTTGTCCCAGGAGAGCAATGCCACCTCTCCCAGATGCGCTGCAAGAAGGAGGACCATCTTGTCTCTTCCAGTGCATTCCCAGGGGTTATTTGCCTCTGGGCTATCTGCCCTCCCTCTCCATAAGAGCATTATAGTGCCTTCAGGGATCCATACCAGCAGACCTCTAAAAATCCAGTCTTTTTTTTTTTTTTTTTTAAATCCAGTCTTTAAACCCTGCTGGTTGCAAATACTCATAAAATCAGGCCCCCTTGGTTTCCCAGTCACTGGCTTTGGGATTCCCTGTGCACTTCTCTCTCTGTCTCTCTCTCTCTCTCTCTGATCAAGGCTCCCTTCCCTCCACTGCAGACACAATCTGTTCTTTCCCCCAGAACATGTCTCTGCACCTCCTACCTTCCACAGTGTGCCCTCTTCTCTCCCTCTAGTTGTGCAGTTTGTTCTGTTAGTCCTCATATTGATTTATTGGGTATTCAGAGTGATTTGTTATTTATCTTGCTGTGCTTGAAGGATGAGGCAGGCCTAAAGTCCTTCTGCTACTCCACCATCTGAGCTCCTCCACCTCTTTTCAACCTATGGCACTTTTTATGTTTGCTAAATAATAGGGAAATCAGAAAACAATCCACTGAATGTTAAGGAACAATTATGTTAACAATATCCATGCTTATACCAACTGGAAATTATTCTGCCTCATAATACATGTTAACTAAACAGAGACATGTTGTTATAATTAGAGAAATATGCAAACTCCTAGATTGTAAAGGAAAATAATATTATAAAGAAAGAATGGAGGACACTAGGTGGTAGGGAAAAAATTAGCACCTCAAAGGAGTGGGAAGTTAAACTAAGAACATTTGCAGCATATGAGGCAATGTGCAGCTGTATTTTACTTTGTTTAAATTCACTGATATTAACTGCTTTTTAAAACATCTTTATAGATTGATTTTGCATTTGAATCAGATTTAAATTCTAATTTCTGACTGATATAATTGAGAACTGTTAATTTATGAGAACTAATTTTCTTTATCACTCTCAAGCATGCCTGATTATAAGAATCACATGGGTCTCTTATTAAAAACACACATTTCTGGGCTTTTCCCTAGAGATGCTACCTAAGAGTTAGAGTCCAAAATTCTGCATTTTTTCTTAATATTTATTTTGAGAAAATTTCAAATATTTTTTTTTAAGATTTTATTTTTTTGACAGACAGATCACAAGCAGGCAGAGAGGCAGGCAGAGAGAGAGAGGAGGAAGCCGGCTCCCTGCTGAGCAGAGAGCCCGATGCTGGGCTCCATCCCAGGACCCTGGCTCGATCCCAGGACCCTGGGATCATGAACTGAGCTGAAGGCAGAGGCTTTAACCCACTGAGCCACCCAGACGTCCCTCAAATATGTATTTTTATCTAGATTCACCAGTCATTAAAATAATGGTGAGTTACTGGATGATGGATAGATAGATAGATAGAAATAGGCCCTAATAAATTGTTCTAATAAATTTCATTATGAGTCCTTAACAGTTTGAAATTCCTAGACTTAATCTAGAAAGTAACAACAAACCTGTAGTCAATAAAACATTACTCTCAATGTGTAGCTGTCAAAAGGTCTTGTTCAATGTAAAGTAATGTCATACATCTGAAAACATGAGTTTAAACATGTACATATCATTTAAAGAATAAAAACCCATCTTCCCTGTCCTTTGTCATTAGAATGTTAGCAGGAAATTAGAGACCCTTTTTCCCTCATCACTCCTCCACATGTAACCACTGACTAGATATTGCGTTATTAATTGCCTGGTTTTTCTTTAGAGTTTTATTTTCATGTATATATCTGAAAGAAAGTATTTAGTTTTCCTGCCTTTGAACATAAAAATAAAATCATACCATATTCTTCAATGACTCTTTTTTAAAATTTACATATTTATTTTAGAGAAAGTGTGCCAGCATGAGTGGGGGAAAGGGGAGAGGGAGAATCTTTAAGCAGAAGAGTCACTGCTGAGTGAGGAGCCCAACATGGGGCTCAACTTTAGGACCCAAAAGATCATGACATGAGCTGAAACCAAGAGTCAGATGCTCAACCTACTGAGCTACCCAGGTGCCCCCAGTGACTTACTTTTTTTGCTCAATATAGTATTTTTGAGATTCATCTCTGATGATGGATGTGGTTCTGATTTGTTTCCACTCTAGTATACTGTTATATGATTATACCAAAATTTATTTTTTCTACCACTGATGGATAATAAAAATGTTTTCAGTTTCTCTTCATATGAACAGTTGTGTCAAGAACATTCTTGTGTATGTCCTCTGTGTACATGTACAAGAGGTGCTCAAAAATATGTACTTATGGTTGTCCAGGATTGAAGGTTCTAGAAAGGTATCAGTGTTTTTCTAAATGCCAGGGATTCTTATCCCTGGAGGGTAGGACCAATTTCCTGAATTTCTTTGGCTGGCCAACAGTTGCACATACCAGTTTTTTGTTGGGCTCTAGAATATTTTTATATCTCTTGAGACATTGTACTAGTAACTCAGGCTTAAGGGCCATCATAGAGATGATCCAAGCATAGAACTGTAGTTGGCCTCTTTGCCCCATACTTACTAGACAAACATTTGGGCTGGGAATCTATATACTGGCTTATTTTATGACAATATTCTTGGGTCAGCTCAATATTCACAATGGTCACCCACATTCTCTTCTAATGCTCCCTTCACCTACTCTGCATGAGTACTTTCTACTCTACTTGAACAGCACAAATGACCATACTCTAGATTCTGATCAACAGGATAGCATAGTGGAAAGAACATGGGCTTTGGATTTAGAAATAAAAGACTTTCATGGGCTTGATCATTTAATAAGCATATAGTTAAGTTGCTTTATTTCTCTAAGCCTGTTTTCTCATCTATAAAGTTGGGATAATAGTTCATATCTTAGAGACATGCTATTATAATTAGTGATAACATGCACATTTCTTGGCCCTTTACCTGACCCTTGATGTCCATTCACTAAATTATAGTCTTGGTTGATACTGTCCTCATTATTTGTCATCACCCTCAGAAATCTGGAAATACTGTAATTCCTTTTTTAATTGATAACCTTATTTTTTCCCTGCTTAATTGTATCAATTAAATCCATAAGCCCCTTAAAAATTTCTTCTCAACTTCTAGTTTCCTACCCTGAGTTATTCTCATAATGTTCACATATAAATATGTTTTGTGCTTTGGTCTTAAATTTTTTTCTGAAGAATAGGATCATGTATAGACATACTTCATTTTATTGTGCTTTGCAGATACTGCTTTTTTTTTTTTTTGACAAATTGAAGGTTTTTGGCAGTCCTTTGTTGAGCAAGTCTACTTTTGCTGTTTTTCAGTATTTGCTCACTTTATAGCTCTGTGCCATATTTTGGTGATTCTCATAATATTTAAACTTTTTTTATTATTATATTTGAATTGCAGCAATCTCATGATAAAATTTTAACAGATGAGGAGTTCCTTCTTACCCATATGCAAAGAAACTTGTTCATTAAGATAAAATCTCCTCCTGGTGAAGATACTATGAAGACTGCTGAAATGACAAAGGATTTAAAATATCACATAGGGGTACCTGACTGGCTCAGTTGGTAGAACATGTAACTCTTGATCTCAGGGTCATGAGTTCAAGCCCCACGTTGGGTGTAGAGATTACTAAAAATAAATAAACTTAAAATATATATATAACTTAGTTGATAAAGCAGTGGCAGGATTTGAGAGAATTGACTCTAATTTTGAAAGAAATTCTACTGTGTGTAAAATGCTACCAAACATATGATATAGAGAAATCATTTGTGAAAGGAAGAGTCAATCGAGGGGTCAAACTTCATTATCTTAAGAAATTGCCACAGCCACTCCAGCCTTCAGCAACAGGCACCCTAATCAGTCAGCAGCAATAAACAGCAAGGCAGGACACTCCACCAGCAAAAGGTTTATGCCAGTCTTAATTTATAAAGATGACTGACAACATAGAAAGATTAATTCCTTGCAAAGAAAAGCAACGATACAGTTCCCCTAGAAATGAGAGGCGTGGCACACAACACAGGGCTACGGGAGGAATACCACATTTTAATCAGAAAAAAGAAGCAGAAGCTAAAACAGTTCTTAGATCATGGTCTTTTTTTTTTTTTAAGATTTTATTTATTTATTTGATAGACAGAGATCACAAGTAGGCAGAGAGAGAAAAGAGGAAGCAGGCTGTCTGCAGAGCAGAGAGCCCGATGCGGGGCTCGATCCCACAACCCTGGGATCATGACCTGAGCCGTAGGCAGCGGCTTTAACCCGCTGAGCCACCCAGGTAGATCATGGTCTTTATTGAGGTTTGGGACGGGTATGATGGAGGGATGAAGGCAGGGCAGTGCAAACCACTGAGGATTGGCTGGTTTGAATAATTGTGGAATGCTTCTAGGCCATAGAACAGATCCTAGTTACCTGGTACCTGGCCAGGGGAAGATTAAGGCAAAGGAAATTATCTCCTGGGGTGTAGAGCCCAGACAAAGGAAGAGGTAGAGCTCTGGAGCAATTAGTTTGCATATCAAAGGCATGCTCCTGTCAGAGCTCTTTACTATTTCTAAGAATTGGCTAGCCCTGAGGGGTAGTCTTTCCAGAAAAGTTTGTTTTTAAGATGAAAAGACATCTTTCATAATAGAAAATTAATAAATACACACAAAAACGAACAATATATTTTTCTGTTAATTATTTGTCTTTCGGTCTCTTCTTAAACAAAACATGCCTATTTTGAGCTTTTGATTCCCACCCTCCCCAGTCCCTACCATTTCCCCACCATCTTCCTCTCTAGCACTATCATCAACTCCAGTACGCTGGCCTGAAAACCCGACCCTCATCCTTGACTCCTCTCTTTCCCTTGGTCCATCAGCAGCTCCTGTAGCTTCTGCTCCTGACCACACCCAGACCTCTCCAGGGTGACCTCCCCGGTCTAAGCCAGTTTTGGTCTCACCAGGATTACGGCTGCCATCCCATCCTCACTGTGTACTTCCACTCGTGCCCCCTCAAGAGAAAGTATAAATCAGCTCTCATCTCCCCAATGATTCAAGTCCTCCGAAGACTGCCCAGCTGCAATTACAGCAAATCCCAAACATTTTGCCTCGGTCTTCTGGTATGATCAACTTGTCTCCATCTCTTCACTCTCTTCACCTGACCTCTTCCTCACCCTTGAGTACCCCAAGCTCAGTGCCATCTCAGGGCCTTTGCACATACTGCCTGTTTTCCTAGAACTCCCTTCCTACATTTGTAGCATAGTGCCTCCTCTCCTGGTTCACAAAGCTCAAAGTTTATGCCTGAGAGAGGCTTTCCCTGAACGTCCTGGGAACCCATCCATGTTTTTCCTAAACTTTTTACTTTGTTTTCTTTATAACTGTAGAATTAGATATGATCTTAAATATTTGTTAATGTGTTTTTAATCTCATGCCTCTAAAATAAAATCTCCAGCTTGATGGGCACCTGGTTTACTGGTTTATTACTATATTTTCAACATCCATGTTAGTGCCTGATATATAAAAAATGCTCAGTAAGTTTTTGTTGAATTAATAAAAATATGAATGAAATGTAACTGGAGACAAAAAATCATAAAACTTGTTACATATATCACTATTAATAATATATATAACATAAAAATATGTATAAATATATTAGAGCATTAAAACATTTTTTTAAGTTTTCATTAGAATTCTTCAAAAAAGTTAGCAGTCGGGACGCCTGGGTGGCTTAGAGGGTTAAGCCTCTGCCTTCGGCTCAGGTCATGATCTCAGGGTCCTGGGATCAAGTCCCGCATTGGGTTCTCTGCTCAGTGGGGAGCCTGCTTCCCCACCCCCTCTCTCTGCCTGCCTTTCTGCCTACTTGTGATCTCTCTCTGTGTCAAATAAATAAATAAAATCTTTAAAAAAAAAAAAGTTAGCAGTCTTTTGTGAACAAATTTTATTATGCTTCATTTAAATGTAAATTATATGACTGTTTTCCTTAATAATAGTTTGAGTTTATTTCACTTGGAAATTGTTTTTGTTGTTGTTTAACATTTGGCATAGAAAGGACTAGAGGAGACTTATGTTGGTTGCATCTAGACAAAGATACTTAAAATACATGAGAAAAATGAAGTAAAGAAAGGTAAGAATAGGAAAATAAGTCTAACAAAAGAGGTGATAGCAATGAAAAGCTTTCCTTGATAGAAGAGGTCTGAAAAGTGGGTCCTGAGTTTCCCCGCAACTGATTCAAGGAGAGAAATATCACATTAAGGGACCTGTGTTTTCTTTTTTTTTTAAAGATTTTATTTATTTATTAGAGAGAGAGAGAGAGCGAGCACAGGCAGACATAGAGGCAGGCAGAGGCAGAGGGAGAAGCAGGCTCCCTGCCAAGAGAGGAGCCCGATGTGGGACTCGATCCCAGGACGCTGGGATCATGACCTGAGCCGAAGGCAGCTGCTTAACCAACTGAGCCACCCAGGCGTCCCGGGACCTGTGTTTTCTATGAGATAAAAGTCAACCAGTTTTTGCAGGAGCACTGAGATGTTCCTCATAGTGAGGTCAAGGAAAATGTCTCCAATCTCAGTGAAGGGGCAGGGTATAACATGAAATGTGACCTCAACACCTTCCTTTCAGTAACTGCAGTGACCTAGGGGAAGAATAAGTCAACATAGGAGTCACCGGTAAGCACTAAACCACCTCTAAGTGAGTTATGTGTGGCACACTGCTTTTTAAGCCATTAAGTATTTATGTTGTTTTGTTTTGAATTTACTTTGACACAACCACTTTTCAAAAAGTGTTGGGGGGAAAGATCAGATTCACTCCATATATGCCAGTTTCTCCATCTTACATCCTGGGACAAAGAATTTCTACTATCTTGAAAGGAATTTATCTATATAAATAAGAGTCAGTATCAGGTCCACTGAACCACCAGCCTAAGAGCTCATTGCTTTAATCCCAAGCACAGTGTAATCAGTCAGCTTTAGTTTTTTACTCTGTGTTCAGCCTAACAATTTATCATATGCATGAATTAATGTCTAATATATGTGTGTATTTTGTGTGTTGTAAGAAATACAATAGTGTATTTCATAATGATTACATACACTGATGTTGCAGCAAACTAATAAGGAAAAGATTAATATCTTCAGTAATAAATAATTCCATTTCTCAGTTGTGCACCTCCATTTCCTCCGAGGCTCGTCCCCACAAGTGCCGATCGACCTGTGGATGACATTGAAAATAAAACAAAGTCCTTGGATCCAATACCTGATGCTCCTCCTGACTACACTGCCATTTAAATTCAACAGATCCAAAACCTGATGACCCTCCAGAGCACAATCCCCATTTTATACCCGGTAAGTTAAATCTTCAGAAAGAATCTTTTTTACCACTGCAGAAAATGACACTACGGGTTAAGTTGCTTGTTTAACTAATTGCTTTATTGTTTTAATAAATAAATATTGAACATCTACTAGATGCCAAGTATTTACTGAATGTCAAGTAGAACATTCCTATCCTCAAAGAATTTACAGTCTCCTGGAGTAGGAAGTTCTATGGAAATATGAAAAGAATGTGGTAGGGACACAGCCAGTAGAGTAACTGACTATGGGATTAAAGGGAAGGCCTAACTGAAGAGGTCAGGTTTTATTGGCATGATAAGGAGTTTCTCAATCAAATAATGGATGGGGAAGGAAGAATGTCTGGGGGGAAGAAAACATGTCCAAAAACAGGAGGTCATGAAGGCCTGGTGGTATGATTGGGACTTGATGAAGTCCTGCTTGGATCAAGAGACAGAAGGGCAGAGCATGGGATATAATGATTCTTCTGCTGATGAAGGAGTTTGCATCTTATCCTGGAGCCTTTGTGGGCTATAGAAGCTTTTTGACAGGACATCAACACTTCAAAGCAGATACGTGAGTTTGTCTTTCTACACTTTCTTCCCAGGCTTCTGGCACAGGGTCTGGTACATAACAGGTGCTCAGTAAATGTCCAGTAAGTAACTGATTGGATGTCTAATAAGATAGGTCTTGTAGGGGGAGGAGGTGGCACCTGGGTGGCACCTCGGTGCTCCACTGAGCATCTGCCTTCAGCTCAGGTTATGATTTTGGGATCCTGGGCTGGAGTCCTGTATTGTGCTCCCTGCTCAGCAAGGAGTCTGCTTCTCCCACTCCCTCTGCCCCTCCCCCTGCTCATGTTTGTGCTCTCTCTCTCTCTCAAACAAATAAATAAAATCTTAAAAAAAAAAAAAAAAAAGATAGCTTTTGGGTCCAGCATGAAGGAATCACTGGAACAGAGGGAAAGCAAGTTAAGAAGTTACTGCAGTCGTCCCATCTGGATGATGCTTAGTAAGAGTAAGTATAAAGAAGAGGCAAAAGCTCACAGTTTGGAAAAAAAATCATCCATGAGGTGATTACAGAGATGTTATTTCTTTTTTTTTTTTTTTTAAGATTTTATTTATTTATTTGTCAGAGAGAGAGCAGGAGCGAGCACAGGCAGACAGAGTGGTAGGCAGAGGCAGAGGGAGAAGCAGGCTCCCTGCTAAGCAAGGAGCCCGATGTGGGACTCGATCCCAGGATGCCAGGATCATGACCTGAGCCGAAGGCAGCCGCTTAACCAACTGAGCCACCCAGGCATCCCCAGAGATGTTATTTCATTCTAGAAATAAGATCCATGGAGCTCAAGTAGCCTCTGCCCCTGCAGTGTTTTCTGAAAACAATAGAGTTTCCTTTTCCTTTTTCCTCTGTGTGTATGTTGTATGGCTGTAATCCAGTATAACTACTCAGTACTGGCTCACTGCCTGCTAAATCCAGGGTCTTGACAGTCCTGTATTATGGCCAAGTTCCATCTGGCCATTTCTCAGTATTTTACTTCATTCAGAGTCTTATTTCTATGTGTTTCTGGTGATTTACCTTTCTTTTTTTTAAATGGAGGTATAACTCACATTCATAAAATTCATCACTTGAAAGTGTATAATTCAGTGGTTTTTAGTGTATCCACAGGGTTGCCATCATACTATTATTTTTCCCTAGGACCACTTTATTTTTCAATTAAAAAATTATAATGCAGATATTTTAAAATCCAAATGGTACAAAAGGACCTTGGAAATTCTCCAGTCCTTGTGAGCAATGTTACTAGACGGCAATCTTGTGTATCATTTGGGGCCATATTAAACTTAATTCCTGATCTGAGATTCTTCAGAAAAATCCTAATTTTTTTTTTTTTAGATTTTTTATTTATTCATTTGAGAGAGACACAGAGACAGAGATTTCACAAGCAAGGGGAGAGGCAGAGGGAGATGGAGAGGGATAAATAGACTCCCCCACTGAGCTGGGAGCCCAACATGGGGCTCCATCCCAGCACCTGGAGGTCGTGACCCTTGCCAAAGGCAGATAGATGCTCAACCATCTGAGCCACCCAGGCAATCCAGAAAATCCCAATTTATTTTTTTTTAAGATTTTATTTATTTGTTTGACAGGTAGAGATCACAAGTAGGCAGAGAGGCAGGCAGAGTGAGAGGAGGGGAAGCAAGCTCCCTGCTGAGCAGAGAGCCCGATATGGGGCTCGATCCCAGGACCCTGGGATTATGACCTGAGCCGAAGGCAGAGGCTTTAACCCACTGAGCCACCCAGGTGCCCCCAGAAAATCCTAATTTAAAGTTTGCTGCAAACCAATATCATCACTACTATTTAATCCAGATTATTTTCATCATGTCCCAGATAAGTCATATCCATTATCAACCACTCCACATTTTGTTCTTTCCCTAGCCCCTGGCAACCACTAATCTATTTATAGCTGTATAGTTTTGCCTATCTGATATTTCATATAAGTGGAATCATAACATGTATAGCCTTTTGCATCTGGCTTTTTTCACTCAGAATATTGTCAAGGCTTATCCATGTTGTAGCAGGTGCGCTGAATCATATTTTATTGTATAAACACCTTGTTTATGCATTTATCACTTCATGGATATTTGAATTCTTTCTACTTTTTGACCATTATGAGTAATGCTGCTACATACATTGACTTTTGATGGCAGATTATATCTTAAGATTTAGAAAAAATTCTAACCTGTTGTTTCTTATAGTGTAGCTTAATATACTAGGTCCATCGAAATAATGTGAATTTCTTTTGCTAATATAAAAATGCAAGTCCTGGCCATCTATTGAATCAGAATCTCCAAGACAGATCCTGAAAAAGAAAAAAAATAACCCATCTGATTGGTTCTTATCAACAGCTCAGTTTGAGAAACACTTTTAATAATGTGTTTTCCAAACTGCAGATCCATCAGTAAGCTATAAAATTAAGCTAGTGATTCACAATAAGTTCTTGAAACAAAAATGATAAGAATATTCAAAATAAGAAGGCACAAATATAATCAAGCCTTCAGCCAGTTTACGTCAGGTCTCAGCTGAACTCTTCTGCTAACATACAGTTGGTTTTATTTCATTTTAGCTAAAATCGATCTGTAATGAAATCTGAAAAATAAATTATTGGCCTTACTCATTTATTTAGTTTTCAACCACAGTGCTTTTTTAAAAAATTCTCTTTTTTCTGGGATCAGGAAGAGTGGATCTTTTTTGTTGTAGGCTTGGCTTCTCTTTACATTTTGTTCTGGCCTTTCCTAGAAGTTCAGAGAAAGGCAACTGGGGTTCTCTCTCTCACATGATTTCAGTAAAGGCTTTCCAATGCTAGGAAGAACTTAAGAATTGATCAGGTACCCGCTTATCATCAACCATAGCACAGTTACTCATGTAAATAAAAAAATTAATTATTTTAAATCCAAGAAAGTAAAACAAAACACACCAAATCTGGTGATAAAAGTATCCAGATTTTACTTTTTTAACACTATAGCTACATCTCAACAGTATGGACACTCTCATATCTAAATGCTGTTAATTCTCCACATTGTTAGCAATCCATGTAAAATGCTTGGGAAATCCCTGCTTCTCCAGTGGATGGCAGGGAACCAGGCTTCCTTTCACAGAAAAGGGGGTGAAGTGCTCTTTGTTACTGCTGGGCAGGAGTTCAAGCTCCTTACTAAGCCTACACTGATCCATTCTGGCTGATGCTAAGCATGCTTCTTTTGAGACATTAGACATTTGATAAAAGAAGCAAAATCTGAAGTCATACATTAGTGGTACCCTCATACTAATTCATGATTTGAGTGCTTCTCTTCTTAAATTTTGTGATTCTTTAAAGAAATCTGATTTTCTTGAATGTGATCTTACTTACATTGACCAAGTTGAAATTAAACTGACCCCTGTTTGAAAGAGAACAGTGTGAGAAACAGATGGGGATATGAAGAAGTGACTGGGCTAGCAACAATATAGCAATCTTCAAGTCACCATTTTGAAGGTGCGATGTGAATTTGAATTCCAATGTTACCACTTGCCATCTGTATAAACTTAACAATAGCATAAAAAATATAAAAATAGAAATTTGCACACCTGAAACTAACATAATATTGTATGTTAATTATATTTCAATAAAAATATTTTAATGTGAAAAAAATAGAAATTTACATAGTGCTAAATGTATTCCAGTCCCTGTGTTAACCCTGCAGCAACCTTATGAGATTGGCATAGAGAGACTACCAAATTATACTTCATCTCTTCAACCTTGGTTTTTGCATTTGTGAGGTGAGCATAACTATTCCAAAAGGTTTAAGAGTATTAAATGAGTTAATAATATGGAAGACCCTCTACTACATTTTTGGTACATGGTATGTCCTTCCCCCAGAAAATGAAACCTCTTACTATTTTCAAGAAGCTGTCACATGACCCATGCAATTTCCATTTAAAAATTCGTGCTAAGTTTCAATACAATGTAGTTTCAATCATGTGTAATTTTTGCATTTGATTTCGGACACAGAGTCTCCAGTAGCTACTGCCCCTTCACTTGCATACTACCCAGGAAGCTTGCTTATGGGATACTACAGTCCACATCAGCTCAGTACCTTCCCCTCAAACCAGCCAACTGGTGGCCCTCATCTTATATAGTACTGGCCTGGCAGATGTCCATTGTTAAATCAGTCTGCTCCAACAGCATGGATGCCAGAGTCAATTTTTGTGCCAAACTGCCCTCATGGTCTGGAATACTTATTAGCTCAGGTACTATACAACTCCGAAGTATTTTCTTATGAAATATGACCTTGGGGACCCAACAAAAAGAGATACAGGGTGGATACAGCAGATAAAGGTGATAGGTCAGTGATGACAGAGGTCTACTTGTGAGACAATAGGAGCAGTGATACTGATTTCAGATATGTGAAGGTGGAGCAAAAGATAAGAATATTTTCAGTAGGAAGAGTATGACTTTCATAAAGGACTCAGACTGAGTTGTAAGATATTCAAGATGTTCTCCTGAAGAAAATTAGAAAAATAGGGATAGAAAAAAAAGCTATCATAGATGCCACCTGGAGTGCCATTTACTTAGAAATAAGAGTAAACATCAAGAAAGACAACATAGGGTGCCTGGATGGCTCAGTCGGTTAGACTTTGGTCATGATCTCAGGGTCATGAGATGAAGTCTTGCATAAGGCTCTGCATTCTGCATGGAGTTTGCTTGCCTCTCTCCTTCTGCTCCTTCTCCTGCTCTCTCCCTCCCTTGTGAATAAATAAAATCATTTTTTAAAAAAGGCAACATGAAGGAACAGAACACTTAGTGACCAACTCATCAGGTGACTTGGCCCCTTGATTTCCCCTGCCATAATTTCATCAGCTACTCTAGCCTACATAAAAACCTATTACCAAGTAAACATAAGGTGCCTACCAAGCACACATAGTTTCAAGCCAAGTCTGTGAGGCCTCTTCCCACAAAGTGGTGGTCCCCTAAATCCCTTCTGTATAAAAATTACGAAGCTACTCTGAAACCTAGGTCATACAGTTGAGGGATAAGCAGATTTGGTTGTAAACTCAAATGGTGTAAACTGAAAAAGTTAACCTAGTGAAACTGAGATATAGCTAGCATTAGATTCTTCTGTAAGCCTGACTCTCTTTGTCTTGGAAACAGGAGGTATTTAAGTTCATTATAAGCAAGGGACTCTAATTCAATACTTTACTCCCCACATAATCAATAAAATATTCCTTGAAGTTGACATGTTCCTTTTGCAATTCAATATATTAATCTTGTGCATTGAAAACTATCGATACACCACTGTCAAAATGATGTGTGAAATGTAGTACAATTGGGTGAAGAAACTGGAATTTGTAGGAGCCAAAAATTTTACTAAACTGTCCCTTTGTAAAATAACTATAATATACACATGAAGTCATTAAAGTGCTAAAGTAAACCCCTTAATTATTTTAGAAGCTTACAGGATGCTTATAGTTAATACATTTTAGGAAATCTTTTTATACTTGCACAATAATAATAATTTCTCCTTGTAAATCTGGAGTCTCCTAGACCATTTCCCCATCTTTTTTAAATTGTACAACTTTAAAATTGTTTATTAAAATAAAAATAAAATTGCTCAACTTCTTCCATTATCCTGACAGAGGTTAAATGATAGATATGATGGATTCACTGTTCCCTTTCCAAAATGGATGAATTAAGAAACAAAATCAGAAACAGATTAAAAAAAAAAAAAACTGGGTTTAGAGCTAGACACTGTAGTTTTTAATTCTGTCTTTATTCCCTACTAGTTCTATAAACTTGAACAACTTTCTTAAAAATTTGATATTTCAATTTCTTCTATCTACAAAATAGTATTAATTATCTCTACCCTACTGGGCAGTTCTGAGAATTGTCAATGTCTGATACAATTCCTGGCACCCAGGAACCACTGCATGGATGAGATCCTGTAATGAGGCTCTAATGAGGCTTTGTTGAAATGCCTGCTTAGGTGTGAGTGGAAGGCACATACCCAGTCACTTTCCTCTGGCTTCTCCAGACTTTAGAGATCCCATCTGAAGGATGTGCACGACTCCTCAGAGAAATTCTGTCCAACACAGCAGGATTACATGGTTTCTGAACTTTGACTTTGCCAGCAACTCCACTAGCTCCTTAAAGAATTGCTCCTTAATGGCCACTGTGTCTTATTAGGTAAACTTCTCCCATTTTTTTAAAGATTTTATTTATTTATTTGACAGAGATCACAAGTAGGCAGAGAGGCAGCAGGGAGAGAGAGGGGGAAGCAGGCTCCCCGCTGAGCAGAGCACCTGATGTGGGGCTCGATCCCAGGACCCCGCCATCATGACCTGACAAAGGCAGAGGCTTTAACCACTGAGCCATCCAGGTGCCCCAAACTTCTCCCATGTTTAAGGGTTTCATTTCTTTAGGCTATTTTGCTTAGCAGTGGACACTTTATAAAACAGTGAATTTTTTTGTCTTTTAGTCCTAGAGTTTAAAATCCTGGAATTTTTTAAATAGGACTGTAAACCATTTTGGGGGGCACTTTTGAAAAGTTATAAGAGATGTATAGACCCCCTCACCCAGCTGTGTTTTCATACAAGAAAAAGTCTTGAAGTAAGCATGGACTGTGTTCTCCACTCTGTCATTGTGGGAATTCACAGTGCCCGGACAGACAAAATATGACTTGTATCTGCCTCCCTGGATGGGACTAATAGAAAAGCAAAGGAGGATACCCTGAACGCTGGGCCTTCTTGGAAGTTTCTTGGCTGAAAGCAGCCAGATTCTTACTGCTGCTCGAGGTTCTCATCTAGGGAGTAAATGTTGAAATTTTGAAGAAAAACAGGCACCTTTGGTGATCACGAACTTCACAAACTCCTTGCCTCCTCGTCCTTATCATACACTGCCCCATATATTATTATCCTGATCATTAAAGTTAGTTACACTTTCCTCCTGGCTTTGCACTTATACCTGGTGCATTGATAAGACCCCAATAAAAGTGCAGACAAAGCTTGGCTTGAGGCCTTTTGCAACTAAAGTGTCAGGCCCCAGACCCCTCCTTTCTCCTACTAAGGTGTCTGGAGTAATCTTTTCATTCACCATCTCAGGGTTTGCTGGCCAAACCTGACATCTTATAATTAAGCACATGATTAAACACTCATGTCCAGTTAAGTCACTTTCAATTTTATTCATTTCAAAATCTATTCATTAACTTATTCAATAAATATTTAAGGAAATAAGACATTTCAGCCAATGTTCCAAGCTCAGAAGTTAGGAATGACAGGAAATTGTATAAGATAGGATCAGTCTGTCCTGGAGGAGTTTTTTTTTCTCCACTAGAAAGATTCAAGCATCTTGGGGGTAATCCCAAAGTAAAACTGAGACAAAAGTTGTATCTAATGGTATTTGCAGTTTCCCTTTTCAAGGGGTCATATCCCAGAATGTTTCCTATCCTTTGCCCTAATCCTATTTATGAGCCTCCTGCCCTCTTGGACCCTCCCCTAATTAAAAGTGAGCACCTAGGGAAGAGCGTGGTGTTTAGTAAACCAAGTGAATGGAATCAGTATGTTAATCTATCAGAGGTACCTGTGAAATAATATAAAATTGGACACTTCTGTGTGAGGTTCACCCTGGCTGACTCCCTCTACCTAAGCCACTGAGACAATTGCCTTCCCTGTGGCTGGTCCATGTTAAACCATCCTGAGTTTCCTGAGCAACACCAGTCTGTAGGTCATTGAGACCAGTGAGTAGGGACTAAGCTAGAAACAATCTATGTCTACATAGCTTCTTCTAGATGCTATTACTATAGCTGAAGGTGATTTTCTGATAGTTTATCAAAAACATTATTAAATTTTTTAGTCTTCTAGAGTATAACTGGAGGAAAGCGTTTTTTCTAGACAGTTCTCCTTAGATATGATCAGGTGCAGATAGGTTAATTTCACTTGATAAAATATATTTGTAATTAATTAATTTACATTGAGGATATTTAAAAAAATCAATTGATACATGGCAATAAGTTCTATCAATTTCTTTTCTGGTGCTAACCTGTTTTAATTCTGTTATTTCTATCTTCCCTAATTACTTCTTCCTATCCCACTAGTTGGACAACATACACATTCTTCAGCATTTTGAACCCCTGGAAAATATGTGTACTTCAGTGGTGATCAGCAATATTAGAATCAATATTATTTGATATCCAGTTCTTTATTCATACTGATCAATTTTTAGTGGTTCAAAGAGAAAAGACTGTCCTAGAAACTTCAAGAGGGAATTTTTTGTACAATTTTATTAATTTATAAATCATAGAATATTGGATCTTAGATTGAAAAAGATCTTCTATATTATCTGGTCAACACCATTACACTTATTCCCTCTTTTCACCCCTATTATTCACATTTTATAGATGAGGGGAAAAAAAGAGCAGAGAAAATAAAGGACTTAGTGAGGGACCAGCAGAATCTAGATTTGCTGGAAGGAGGAAGAAATGAGCACAGTAAACGAAGTAAATGAAGGTTGTCCTCTGTTCATAGGAAATTGTTCCTGACCCTTAAAGCAACAATTTTACACATTCCTTTGGCTGTATGTAAGGCCTCCAGCTCTTCTTGGTTCCTTTTTCTGTTTGCAGTTTGTAATGACCTTGGTCATCTTACCATATTTCATGAGCTGACTCGTTTGTAATGCAATGTTTAATTTCATTAAAGTATTTTTAAAACTAAAGTTTTCTGAATACAGGTATTATATAAGACATAATCATCTTATAAAAGATGTTTTCAGTCTTTCCTGTTATTTGAATAAACATTTTAAAATAATCTTGCTCTGAGCTTAAAATAAATGTTTTAAATCCCAATGCTTATAAGGATTATAAAACATTTGATGTTCCAAGCAATTGCATATGCTTCGATGAAATTTTGAAAAAGCTCTTTTTCTTTACATGCTAAGAAATGCTATACAAAAACTCGAGGCCCATTTTAACTGCTTCTAATTTGAAGTGTCTTTCTCATTTTTTTAGTGATGACATCTTTTGAAACTAATAATAGATATGATATTAAAAACAATCTGGACCCAGTGGTTTACATTGTAACTGAAGACACAGATGACTCTACCAGAAATGCTTATCGGACTCTAAGGCCCTTCGTCCTCCGAGTCACCGACTGTATGGGCCGAGAAATCATGACAATGCTGAGACCTTTCAGATGTACCTGCTGTTGCCTCTGTTGTCCCTCCACCAGGCAAGAGGTCAGAGAATGCAGGTCTTATCCTGGTTTCTTCCTGATCCAAGTCTTCACAGCACCCTTGTGCTCTTTCCAGAATGACACAGGAGGGGATTTTCACTGGCTCTGATGATCAGAATGAAAGAAGAGAGTGGGGGGCGGGGGAAGGAGGCCACATTGTCTCCCAAGGAAAATCATGGAGGGCTTTTTCTTGTGGATTCTTGCCTTCCGGTGCTAGTTGGTGTGTCAGGCACAAATTAGGGTTATTTATTCGGTGACCACAATCCTGTCAGTGTGTCTACTCAGTTGAAAATGTATCTATGACCTCGAACAGAAGTCACACATATTTGTCTAAATGTACCTACGTATCCCCAGATAAGATGTCTCTAGACATCATCGAATACTTTTAGAATTGGAAGAGACCCTGGATGACTTTACACTCCCCATCCGAGTCCACACTTGCCACAGATAAAGAAGGGGTGGCTCAGAAAGATGAAGTGCCTGGTGAGGGTACAGTCCCCTGAGGGCCGGACCTACAGAGCAGGCGTTCTGAGTTATAGTTGGGTTTCTTGTCTACAACCCATGTGGCTCTAGGAAGGCTGTTTGCTGCAGGGAAAGAAGCAGCTTTAGTGAGAGATCCACCAGAATTTTGAATTCCACATATGTCACCTACTTAAATTGTGTAATTTACTTAACTTCTTTGGGCCTCAGTGCTCTAGTACATAAATATGCACAACAATACCCCATAGGATTCCTGGGATATTTAAAAGACATAGTAAATGCCAGCACACATTATATGCTAATTTATTTACAACCATCACTGTGTTTTGATTTCCTATAAGAGAGAGGTAGTAATAGTATGGGTATACAGGATTGCTTTGAGGATTAAATAGTAAATAAATGTTAACTGTTCATTACAGTACCTGGCAGATAGTACAGTGCTCAGAAAACGTTGTTCCCAGGTGTCTTACTCCATCATTACTGTTTTTTGTAATTATGGCCTTATATTTGAGATGAATCTTCACCTTTAATCCTTAATCCTTTTGGATTCATATTCATGAGTTGGGTTTTCTTCTCAAATTGCATAAATGCAGCCTTCCATGATTAAAGTAAGCCATGATGTAGTAAAGCTAATCAAAATTACAAATGTACTCAATTTATAGAACATTTATTTCATGATAGATTTTTTCTCATTTCTCCAATTTTACTTGTATTCCTGTTTGTGTGTGTGTGTGTGTGTGTGTGTGTGTGTGTGTTTATTCAGTTCTCTGAGGTTTGATCACCTGTGTTGATCCCTGTGTCCACCACACAATGCAGATACCTGACAATTTCATCACCACAAAAATCCCCTTCACAACCATGCCCACCATAGACTTAGACAAGGAACTGGCTGTTCTGTAGCAAGTGACAAGCAAGTCTCCCCTGTGTCCTGAAGGAAAATGTGACTTCATCCCTCAAGGTTGCTCCCTCCAGTGACAACCCCAAGAAATGGCCAAGAGAAAGAGCAGTCAGGTCCTTGCTTTGCTTCCACACACAGCGAGAAGTTTAGAAGTATAGAGGCGTGTGGAGGACTCTCTCTCTCTCAACAATTTCCTTAGTCCTTAAAAGTTTTCAGAGCACATCTAGGTGGTATGTCCGCATATACAACGATGCATAGCTTCCTCCCCTCTCTCACTTCATTTGCAGCTGGAGGTACCATGTCCTCCTGGTGTCACCATTGGCTTTGTTGCGGAACACTGGAACCTGTGTAGGGCAGTTTACAGCATCCAGAATGAGAAGAAAGAAAATGTGATGAGAGTGCATGGGCTGTGTTCAACCAACGGCTGTGGTTCAGATTCAGTTTTTGAGGTAACCTAATGGTAAAATAATGTTTTTAGAGGTTTTTTTTCTCCATGGACTGACCAACTGCAGAATGATCCTGTTACAGTGCACTTTTCCATGTAATTGAAATGAGGTGTACAACATCACTTAAAAAATAAAGCAAGTATGATGAAATAATTGTAAGCTACTGTGCTAGCTATTAAGGAAATGTAAAGATGTACAGAATAGTCCTCTGTCCCTCAGCAAATGTAAAACAAGTCAATATATAACTATAGTATGAAGCTCAACAAGAATTCTTGGTGTAAAATGAATGCAGTTTATCAGTTTGCATGTACGTATCACATGGTTCTCACTACCATGCCATGAGCTAGGTGTTAATCTTGCTGTTCAGAGACAAAGCTCAAATTCATCAGGAGTTAATAGTAAGGAGACAGGGTGCTGAAGAACTTCCTCCCCCTGGTGTAATTGTAATGAAGGGAGCTGGAAAGAAAGGGAGAGACATGAGAGCTCCTGGAGGAGGGGAAGCAGAACAGGTGGAATTAGCTGACATGAGCACTTGAAGAGCTGATGGGTCTCAAAGGACCAGCAGAAGCTTGGGGTCCTAACCCTGTTCTCCCAGGTTCTGGAGGAGGCTGGTGGTCAGTGTCTACTTCTGTGTGTGGTGGCAGTAGGTGAAGGAGCTGGGGCTGGGATGACCATGAAGCATCCACTCTTTTTTCTTTTTTCTTTTTTTAAATTTTATTTATTAGAGAGAGAATGAGAAAAAGCACAAGCAAGGGGAGAGGGAGAAGTGGGCTCCCTGCTGAGCAGGGAGTCCAGTGTGGGGCTTGATCCCAGGACCCTGACCCTGGCATCATGACCTGAGCTGAAGGCAGATGCTCAACCGACTGAGCCACCCAGGCACTCCTGGCACATCCACTCTTGAGGTAAAAGCCATCTTCAATGTACTCAACCATGTGTGTGCCTTAGAGGAGTTTTATATGTAAAGTTTTCTGGAGTCTGAAGAGCCAAAATATGTGTATGTTAACATAACATTTATAGTTAATTTATAGTTAAGTATAGTTAACATAACATTTATAAATCACAAAAATGATTTACACTGGAAATCTATAAAAAAGTATAGCTTTAAACAGAAACAAAAAATAAATGGCAAATTCTAAACACATGTTCTGTAATTATGTAGCATAATGGTTGCCCATTAAATTTTCTTTCAGTTCTTAGTTCTGCTGCCTCTCAACCAGGAAGCCAGTCATGTGAAATCATATAATTTTGTTACATATGGTTTCTAGGTTTACCTCAAGATTTAATTCTAGGCCGGAAGCCATCTGGGTAAATTTGGAAAAGAATCAGCCTAACCATGGAAGAGCTGGGATACTTTAATCAGTGACCCACAACTGCAGTGACGCTAATGATAAGAGCAGCTGTCCTTTTCAGGGCTCCTTGTCTTCTGGCATGGTTCTGGTCCTATCTGCTTCCCACATATGAACGAACTCATTTAATTCTTATAAACAACCTGTAAGATAGATGCTATGATAATTTGCCTTTCAGAAAACTGAGGTTAGAGATCTTGTGCAAAGTTAGTCACAAAGCCATTATTTGAAAGTGGTTCCAGAGCCTGTGCCCTAAACCACTATGCCCCATGCCTCTTTCATCTCTGTGATGTTTCATCTCTTTATGTGTGAACATAGGAGAACAGAAATAGAGTGAAATGGTGGTGGGTTACTTCACATGCTCTCAAGTTTAGAATCATGGCTGAGAAGCCCAGAAGGCTCCAAGGACATCTTGCCTGAGGGCGTGCTCTCCTGAGAGGCTTGATTTTGCTTCTGTTCGGTCCCAGTGATATAACAAACAGAAGACCATTTTTTAATGTTATTCTGTCAGTTTGGTGTTTCCCAAGTCATGTGTATATTTTAAATATTGAGTACAAATCTTGATTATGAATTCTCAGTGGACAAAATTTTTCCTATTCTAGTGCAAGCCAAAAGAGTCAAGCTTGCTTGCTTCTTTTTTTTTTTTTGAGTCTATATTTTTTTATTTTTTTATTAGTATGTTTAATTAGCCAACATATAGTTCATCATTAGTATTTGATCTAGTATTCAACAATACACTAGTTACATATAACACCCAGTGCTCAAACTTTCTTTTAGTCCTTGTTGTGTAGTCTACCCTTATACTGGGCTGTCTCCCTTTGAGAGTTCCCACCTTATTGAGGATCTATAATATAGGACATTCATTGCTCAGGCCCAAGGCCCCACTACTGCCTTGCCTGATTGGGGAAATCAAATCCCCTTGCCAAGGAAGATTGGCACCCCAGAGAAGCCAAAGAAGGTGTCAGCCTCTGTGTAACACTCAGGATTTTCAGACTTTTCCCTTTTGCTCCACAGATTTCTCTCTCTTAGGAGCTTGGCTTTGCATGTAAATAGGCTTTAATATATACTTTAGTCAGCACTTTTAGGTTTTCACATTATGCACTTTGCAACATTGCCAAAAATGGAAGGGACAAAATTGTTAAAAGGCTTCACAGATTTTAGGGTCAAAGGCATAAGAATGTTCAAACATCAGTATAACAAAATAATTTTTCTTGTGATTAGTGGTTGGCAATAACTAAAAAGATACTCCTTTGTTTTCTATTTAAGATGACAGATATGATGTTTTTGCCATATGGAACTCATATGGAATTCCAGATCCTCTGAAAATGTTTGTTTTATGAGGTAAAACATCATTCAATTAATATTACAGCAACTGTTTTATAATCCAAAGGACAAGAAAATTTATCTTGGAAAAAATGCTGAAACCATGTTTTTCATGAAAGTTTCAAGAGCATGTTTGCTCAGTTATCTTAGGTAATAGTATTTGAATGCTGTTTGTTCTCTTTTGTTAAAAATAAAACAGATTTAGAAAATAAACAATTTTAGAAACTCTTGTTTATGCAAGGATAGGGAGATATAAGGGATGCTGTAGAGATACTTAAAATGACAAAATACTTATCTAGTTTTTTTAATTAATTGCTGCTGGCTGCCTTTTGCCCTCCTCACCATAAAACTGAGGAAAACAAGCCTGAAAGGGGGGTGGTACTAGCTTATAGCTTTCTTTATTAAAATATACTCATTTCTTAGCCAAATTTATCCCATCACTAAGCAATACATTTTAATAAATAGAACCAAAGGATTTCAGAGCTAGAAGGAACACAGATGACTCTCTTCTCTATATTTCAATATAAGATGAGAAAACTGTAAAGACCTAGTTCATGTATGCAGAGTTATACTAGAAATCCAGAACTATCATTTCAAATCCCCCTTTTTTGTCCAGTATTCTTGCAACCACATCTCAAATTTAAGAGATTTAAAACATTTCAATGTACTATCTTTTTTTTTTTTTTTTTTTTTTTTTTTTTTGAGAGAGACATGGTGAGAGAGAGCATGAGAGGGGAGGTCAGAGGGAGAAGAGACTCCCCATGGAGCTGGGAGCCTGATGTGGGACTCAATCCCAGGACTCTGGGATCATAACCTGAGCTGAAGGCAGTTGCTTAACCAACTAAGCCACCCAGGTGCCCCTGTACTATCTTTTCTAACAATGACCTTTTAATTGAAAAAAAAAAATTAAACTGTCTCAAATTTTTCTGATACTCTAAATTATTTTTAAGCACATGCTAACAGAGTTCACCTCAAAACTTCAGACTGATACCACCACAATCTTCTAACCATGAAGAACTAAATTACCATGTTACAAAAATGAAAACATTTAAAATGTCGAAATCATGGATGACATAAAGGTTTATTTTATTTTGAACACTGATACACTTAGATTGTATTCATTGCTGTCATTCACATTTAAGTTTAAGTTCTCTTATTGTATCTGTTCTTAGATTTTTTTTGTTAAAATGTATTCAGCATTTGATATATTCACTTGCCTTGAGGAAATTTAATTGCTGGTAGCACAAGGAATGTCAAAAGAGCAGAGATAGAATCCAGTCATTACCTTGATTTAGGGAAAGGCAATATGTCTAATGGGCAGTTGGATACAATTCTTCCCAGATACAGCCTGGCCTGACTGTTGACCTGGGAGAAGTCATGGCTAAAATGGAATATTTTATCCAGGGGTCTGGCAGATTCACAGCCAACTATGAAAATTCTTCTAGGTACTGTTCCTTAATTTCCTCCTTCCTTGAGTTCATTTTTTATTTTTCCATCAAATATAACATTTCCACTCTTCTCTGTGTTTGCTGTTATCTGTATATTTCTTTCTGTTCTGTATTTGGTCGTATATTTCTGTCTACATGTAATTTGTGCCACTTGTTTAAGATACGGCCATGGGACCTGCCTGAACAGGGTAATCAAGGTGAGACTGTGCTCTTTTCTTCACTGATAGCTTTTTAACTTTCTAAGAAAAAAAAAATATGCTTATAGTTTTGGCATTTTGAGAGACCACTTTATAATACTGCTGCTCTTCGGCTATGAGTGAAATCCCTGGGAGATAGACACAGTAGTGAGAAACACATCATTTTTGTACTGACAGAGCTGTTTAGAGGACATGGCTACACTCTCTGGCAACCATAGCTTTGCAGAAAAGGTACAGATTGAGAGTTACTTCCCAGTCTCAGGCAGAGGCAAACGACCCTAGTCCTTTCTTGTGGAGGCCTAACACTGCAAACTGTTCTGTGGAGGGGCTAGGAATGTGTGCTCTCTGCAGAGAGGCTGCCTCTCCGAAGAGTCAAAGATAAAGAGGGCTGAACTACTCAGATCCAGTTTCTTCTTCCCAACCCACCAGGCCAGCAATTTATCCCTGCTCTCTGAGGCAAGCAAATAAGGGGACAGAAAAAGGTCAAGTGTGTTTTCTAAAGCTAGTGTCTCTATCTGGACATTTCAGGAGTGGAGAGGAATTATGGTAGAAGTGAGCTAGTCCCTTGAGTCTCTCCTCTTCTTCCATAATATTATAACCTGTGTTTTCACTGATTCCACATGAAACTTGGAATAAAGAGAATACTTGCTACCCTCCCATGCAGCTAAGTGTGTTCATGTAGCAAAGTTTTGGCCTATTAGAAGTGAACTGTAGGAACTACTTTAAAAGTTAAGTGGTACACACTATTTGCCTCTCCTTAATTCTCCTTAATTCTCTCCTCATTCCAAGTAGAGATATGGGGAATGAAAACTATGAACAGTAGAGCAAAAGGTAGAAAAAGTCTGGGTTCTTGAGGTCTCCTTAGAGCTAATAGAGCTAGCAGAGAGATATCTTGTGATTTCTAGACTGCCCAATGGCAGACTTTTATGCAAGAAAGAAATAAAAGGTCTTTTTCCAGGTCTCTGTTCCTTGCACCTAAACATAGCATGAAAAGATGTATCTCTTAACACACTTTTTTAAAAAATACATAAATCATGGGCCAAACTATTGTTTTTAAAAAATATGTCTGAGTTGATGAATTTAACTGAGCAATTTATTTAAAATAGAATAACCTAATTGATTTTTTGAGCTTTTCTTTCTAGGGGTGATACTTCCCAGAGTATAAGCAGACTAGGTTACTTGCAAATGGCTTCCTAAAATGTAGCATGTCGTTATACTTGACTATAAATAGGAAGGACTGTCTTTACACTGGTAGTTCCTAAGCTTCCATTTCTCTCCCTCTCTTGACCCTTAAACAAAACAAGTGTTCTACTATTTTTCCAAAATATAAGAAAATTTCCCAAGCACTATGATCAAAAATTAATAAACTAAAAGGTGTGGAATGTTTTTAACTGGCTTGAAAGACATTGATGAAATAACTTCATAAGTTCATTTATCTGAATCTATCAGGATTTTCAGTTTTTCATATGTTCCCAACAAAATACAATTATCCTGAGTAGAGAACATATTGTCACATCTAAACTAAAAATTTTATAGAGTCAGGAAGAAGGCAAGATATCCCCTCTCATCACTGCTTTTCAGCATTATCATGGAAGGCCTAGCTAACACGATAAGACAGGAAATAAAAGTAATACAGATTGGGAAAGAAAAAATAAAGCTCTCTTTATTCACAAGTGACATGATCACCTATGTAGAAAACTTGAAAGAATCAACAACAAAAGCAAAAGGTCTTGGAACTAATATGCAATTATAGCAAAGTTGTAGGATACAAGGTTAATATGCAAAAGTCAATCACTTTTCAATAAATAAGTAGAATTTTAAATTAAAAGCACATTACCATTTACATTAACATCCTCCAACATGAAATAATTAGGTATCAATCTTACCAAATATGTACAAGAGCTATATGGGAAAAACTATAAAACTCTAACAAAAGAAATAAAAAATAATTAAACAGACCTATTCCAAAGTATATGGATAGGAAAACTCAATATCATCAAGATGTCAGTTTTTCCCAACTAGTCTGTAGAGTCAGTGCAGTCCCAGTCAAAATCCCAGCAAGTTTTCTTTGTAGATACAGACAGACTGATTCTAAACTTTATATGGAGAGGCAAAAGACCCAGAACACCCAACAGAGTACTGAAAGAGAAGAACAAAGCTGGAAGGCTGACACTCTCCAATTCAAGGCTATCACAAAGCTACAGTAGTCAAGACAGCATGGTATTAGTAAAAGACTAGACAGAGTGATCAGTGGAATGGAACAGAGAGCCTAGAAATAGACAAACATGAATATACCAGGGACTGCTGCAAACTGGAGACTGCAGAGGGCATCTAAAGAGGCAGCCTGACATTTAGCATCAACAAACTGAGTCACTGGAGTGAGATTTACATGGACAGACTGACAGGCAGGGTACACTAGGTTATGCTGTGGTGACAGCTCCAAAGTCTTAGTGGCTTATAAGAAAAAAAATGTTTTCCTTACTTACCCTGTGTGTCCAATGCCAGTTATTGGAACACCTCTGCTCATCACAGTCTCTCAAGGACCCACGCTAGTAAGGACCATCTTAAATCCAATCTTACATAAGTATTAGGATATAGGGAAGTGCAAAGGGCAACTCACAGACTGGTTCTTAAATGTTCTGCCCAGAAGCGGAATATCTTACTTACAGTCACAATTTCTTGGTCAGTGCAACCTGTATAGACACAACCAACTTCAAATGAGCAGAAAAATGCAATCTTACCAGATTGAAAAATCTCTAAAGAGGGAAAGAAAGGGGTTTGTAAATAGCACTATTAACTACCTCACAAGTGTTCTGTTTTTTTGTTTTTGTTTTCTTTTTCTTCCAAATAGCCTGCAATACAGAGTAGTATGTGAAATTGGCCGATATGTACGTGTGGGCAACTAGTTACATTTTTATAACAGAATCTGCAGGTTGATGATGCTTGCTGGCTTCTAGTTTATCATTTCATTTTTATCAACTAACATCTTAGTAGAAGTTAGGGTAAATCTGGCAGTTTAGTAAAGGCAGTGAAAAGCCCTAAGGAAAAGGGAAATGGAAGACATACAGAGCAGTTGCTTGATTGGACATAGGCTGGAGTATCAAAGATACACTTTTATGTACCTCACAGTTTGCCTGCCCGACTGGTTAAAATTAAAAAGTCTGACAAAACCAAGTGTTGGGTGAGAATGTGGAGCACATGGAACTCTCATAAATTGTCTCAACCACTTTGAAAGCCATTTGTAAGAATCTAATAAAATTAGACATATAATCATTCTGTGATTCAGCTCTCTAACTTTAGGTATGAGAAAAGTTAAGTACAAATGTTTACCAAAGGTCAGGTACAACAGTGTTTCTAGTGGCTATATTCATAGCCCCAAATGCAGAGATCCCAAGATGTACATCAATAGGAGAATAGATAAAGTGTTATATTCACACAATGGAATACCACACAATGATAAAAAGGAGAAACTACTGATATACAGTACAATAGGAATGATGAATAAATCCCAGAAATTATCTGTATTTGGACTCTCCAGAGAACTATTTATATTCATATTCATATTCATATTCATATTCATATATTTATAGTTAATGGACACTAAGACACTCTGCCATAGTCTGCAGGTGGCAAACTGGAGACCCAGAAGAGCTAATGGTATAGTCCAGTCCAATTCCAAGCCTGAGTGCAGCAGAAGACTAATATCCCAGCCTAGGGAGACAGATAGAAAAAATTCTCCCTTACCCTACCTTTTTGTTCTGTTCAGGCATCCAGCTGATTGGATGAGGACCAACCACATTGGGAGGGCAATGTGCTTCACTCAGTCTACCAATTCAAATATTAATCTCATCCAGAAACACTCTGAGATATACTCAGATTGTTTAACTAAGTGTCTGGGCATCCCTTGGGCCAGTCAAGTTGACACATAAAACTAACCATCACAAGTTCACTACTTGTCAGCTTGGCACCCACACACATCTCTTTAAACCACACTTAATCTCCAAATATAAATAACAAGGTCATAATGTCACATAACCTCATACAACTACATTATTTACCATTAAAACTGCAACCCATTCCCCAGAAGAAGAGGTGAAGGCTTAAGTGATGTTTACTCTTCTCCTGATATCCTGTAACTTAAATACTATGTTATAAAATTAACAATACTTAAATACCATGGTAATAATATAATGTATCTTATGTTATAAGGGAGTAGGATAGGAAAAAAAAGATATTTGCTATGCACATCCATGCAACATATAACAAAGTAAGAAGGAATTCTCATAACAATTCCAGTTCTTTTCTCTCTAATGTGGTCATAGCTGACTTTTTTTTTTTTAAGATTTTATTTATATTTGACAGAGAGAGATCACAAGTAGGCAGAGAGGCAGGCAGAGAGAGCGGGGGAGGCAGGCTCCTCACTGAACAGAGAGCCTGATGTGGGGCTTGATCCCAGGACAAGACCATGACCTGAGCCAAAGGCAGAGGCTTTAACCCTCTGAGCCACCCAGGCGCCCCATAGCTGACTTTTATAACTGCCTTCTTCCACTACTTATTCTGTATTACTTTTGCCTTCGGCAAGCCACCCCTTCAATTGATTGTGGTTCTTCACATAGTGGAATTATCCAAACATTCATTCCTAGAAATGGACTGGGTTATTTTAGTTTTCCATTGACTTTAACACAGGCATGTGTTAGAAGAAGCCCTAAGGGATCCTCCTAGATTCCAGACATACTCTCCTTACCCCCATTGTTGAGTGTCAGTCGAATTTCCCCTTGGTAGCTGGGATCAGTCACCTCAGCTGACACAATAATTCCCTCCTTTGCCTGCTGATTTAAAGGCATGCAGAGTCCAAAGTGCCAGGGTAGCAGTCTTAACTTCCAGCTCAACTCAGTCATTACTTTGTCTCCTGGTATAAGCATTCCTCACTATGGTACTAAGGCTTCTAGGCCAGCAGAGCATAAGGTTGTAGGAATGAGGCAGAAATTTTGCTAATGGGTTACTGTGGGTAATACTGAGTGGTGCCGCTCCCATTTCCACTCCATGGTTCTTGGACTCAAGAATCCTAGTTGTAGGAGAAACAGCAGCATATGCTGGATGCTGATTCTGAGCCTGTACACCCTCTTGGAGAGCCTTGCCCCTGCGTTGCAGGGCATTGCCACCTAGCTGGTGCTGTAACCAAATATTCAAAAGGCTACTACTTCATTTTATGAAGCCAGCTGCTTCACAATTGTGAGGAACATGGTAACACCAGTGGATTCTATGAACATGGGTCCATTGTGTCATTTCTTTTGCTCTAATATGTGTTTCTTCATCAGAAGCAATGCTATGTGGAATACCATGATGGTGAGTAAAGGCAGTCTATGAATTTACAGATGAGAGTTGTGGCAAAAGCATTACCTGCAAGGAAGGCAAATTCATATCAGAGTAAATGTCTATTCCAGTAAGAACAAAATGCTGCCTCTTCCATGATGAGTTAAATGAAATCAATCCACCCTGGGGAATAGTGCCCAAAAGAGGTCATCCTATTCACTTGATTATTAAAATCCTCCTCTGCTGAGGTCACCCTTTGATGAGTGAGCATTTCCATAGGACACAAAAAAAAATTTTTTTTTCCCCATTCATAGAGGTCTATTTACTCTCCCAAATTTTCTCGTCACCAATTTTACAATCATGCTTTTTCCAAGCTCCTGACCCATCCAGCCAAACCATTGACCACAGCGCATGAGTCAGTATATAATTGCACATCTGGCCTTCCAAACACATTTCTCCTTCTAAGCAAAATGAACCATCAGGTGTTCTGCCCGAAATTCTACCCACTGAGAGGATTTCTTTGAACATCAGCCTTCAGGGATATCTCAGGAATGGATAATGCTGTGGCTGTCCACTTTCAAAGGGTGCAGGCATATAGTGCAGAACCATCTGTAACCCAAGCCTGAGTCTTTCCTTCCTCTGTCAACTGTTGGAAGGGTACTCCTTATGAGTCCACAAGTGCATGATGAAAGGGAAGGAAGTGTGGCAGGAGAGGGGACTGTGGACATTTGGGCCACTTTTTCATGTAACTCATGCCTTCAGGGCCTGCTCAGGCCCAACTGCATGTATGCTACTTCCATTTGATGACGGTGTCCTGCAGTGCACATCCAGCTTGCTGGCTTGGAGGGTCAGATGTCATCTAGTTCATGATGGGTAATTTAGGTTCCTTGGTGACCAGGTGCCCCTGCTCAGGTGTTTGGTCTCTACTAAGGCCCATTGCAAGCCAAGAGATATTTCTCAAAGGAGAATGGTTTTCTGCAATGGATGGCAGGATTTTATTCTGAAATTCTAAGGGCCTGCATTAAAATTCACCTGTAGGGACTTGCCAGTCATTCCAAACAGCACCCCTCTCTGCTCCTGACTGGTCAGGTTCCACTGGATGTGCTGGATCATAGGACCCAAGGGGCAGAGTAGCTTTTACAGCAGCCTGGACCCATTGCAGAGTGTTTTCTTGTGCTGGGCCCTGCTCAAAACCAGCAGCATTTCAGGTCAGTTAGTAAATGGGCTGGAGTAATAGACCCATAGAAGGGATATGTGACCTCTAAAATCCAGAGTCCCATTAGACACTGTGTACCTTTTTGTTGTTGTTGTAGGAGGGGCCAGATGCAACAAATTATCTTTCCCTTTTGAGGGGATATCTCGGTATGCCCTATACCACAGAACTACTAGAAATTTCACTGAAGTTAAAGACCCCTGAATTTTTGTTGGATTTATTTCATATCCTCTGATAAGCAAATGTCTTACCAATAAGTCTAGAATAGTTTCTACTTCTAGCTCACTAGGTCCAACCAGCATAATGTCATCAATGTAATAGACGAGCATGATGTCTCACAGAAGGAAACAGTGATAAAGGTCCCCATGAACTAAAATATAACACAGGGCTAGAAAGCTGGCATGCCCCTGAGGTAGTACAATGAAGGTATATCGCTGGAATTACCAAATGAAAGCAAACTGCTTCTGGTGGACCATATGGGCAGGGATAGAGAAGAAGACATCTGCCACATCAATAGCTGCATCCCAGCTACACAAAGATAGATTTATTTGCTCAAGCAGTGAAACCATATCTGGTACAGCAGCTGCAGTTGGAGTCACCACCTGGTAAAGCTTATGATAACCCACTGCCATTCTCCAAGATTCATCTGTCTTTTGCGCAGGCCAAATATATAAAATTGAATGAGGATATGGTGAGAATCACCACTCTTGGTGGCACTAATCTCTGTGATACCTCCAGGAATGCAGTATTGCTTTTGGTTTACTATTTTGCTAGATAGAGGAGGCCATAGCAGCTTCAACTTGGCCTTTTCCACCATAGTAGCCTTCATTCCACAGGTCAGGGAACCAATGTGGAAACTGTACAAGTAGCTGAATATATCTTCTAATTGTGCATTTTGCAGCTGGGGAATAACCACGGGATGGGCTCCAGGACCCACTGGTTCCATTGTGAGACAGATCCACGTTGCAACTCCATTGATCACCTGAGCTTTTTAAGCCTCTGCTCTGACTGGTGGCCCCAGTGATATTTTGGTTCTCTTGGAATTAGTTCAGAGGCAGTAATACCAGAAAGTTCTGAATATTTCATTTTCCTCAATGCACAGTTACACTGATAAAAGGCCATAGATCCCTTTGGGGAAGGATGTGAGAAATATTAATAGTAACAATTTTTGGTAATGTCTCAGGGTCCTTCCTCATGGGGACCTGGTTCCCCCTTCATTCACGGGGTTTTGAGTATATAAATGGCATAAATCCAGGAATTGATTGTGGGGCTGTGACTCCTCTATTTTTATGATTCAGATATGACTTTTGTTTTCCTGATCCAGAACTTCTGTGCTACAAGTACAAGACATCAGAGAATGAGGGAAGGGAGTGCAACTCAATCTGCTGTCTCCAAATGAAATATCAATAGACAAATAAATAAGCAAGCTACTCTGCTGGCCAAATCATAACATGTGGATTGGTCTGATTAAGCCCAAATGTCTCTGTTTTCACCCGTCTACAAATAGTGTCTTTATACCAATGCACTGCTTTTCAGAAATAAACAAATGGTCTATTAATAAAAATTAAGCCCTTAATTTATTATAAGCTTGTAATAAACTTACTCATAAGAAATTTCCTCATAATTAAGATCAGGGGCTACAGAAACATCCAATTAGAATTAGCATCCCAGCTCTGCCACTCGCTACTCTGTGCCTCACTTTCCTCTTACCAGCTCCATGCTTTGGGCAAGTCATATTTAACCTCTCCATGCCTTAGTTTCCCTATCTGTAAAATGAGCAGAATAATAATACTTACCTATATGAGTTGTTTTGAAGATTGTCTTATTGTGTATAAATTGCTACGACCATGCCTGGCACCCAGATAGTAAGCACTGCAAAGGCATTAGCTATTATTTCCTTACTAACCTTTACTTTTTAAAGAAAATTTCCTTGTTAGCTTGATAAGCTGACATTTCTATCACACCTATATAGTTCAGTTTTTTAGAAGTATTTAATTGCTTTCCCTTTTAAAAAATACTTAAAAATATTTTTTTCTCTTCAATTTTGGATGAACAGCATTAGAAGAAGTGCATGCATTACAACTAACCCTTAAGCTAAGGATTTCTTAGAGCAGGGCTTCTCAAACTTAATTGCACATCAGAATCCCCTCGAGGCTTTGTTAAATTGCAGATTGCTGGGCCATTTCCACAGCTTCTCCTTCAGTAGGTTTAGGGTAGAGTCTGAGGTTTTGCATATTTTAATAGTTTCAATATAATGCTGCTGGTCTAGGGACCACACTTGAGAACTATTGTCTTAGTGAACAAAATTTAATGTTTTTTGGAGAAAGAATTTTGGAAATGTATAAGGAAATTTATTCTCTTTCTTTGTGTATATATGCATCTATATATATATATATAGTAACTATGTAAAAGATGTATGAAATTATTAATATAACATTTTCCATATAGTTAAATAGGTAAATCTTGCCAAATAAAAATCATGGAAAAACAAATATTTAGGAAGTTTATGTGACATTTCTAATTCAGTTGCCATTATTTGGAATATTTTGTTTCATAACTATGGCATTTTTCTTCCTAAAAATTCATTTTTTCAAAACAACTAGTTACTCATCCTTTTATTGCCTGCGAGATTTCTACATGATTACTGCTTACTTAAGGCAAGAAGACTTCTCATGGGGCACCTGGGTAGCACAGTCAGTTGAGCAGCTGACTCTTACTTTTAACTCAGGCCATGAACTCAGGGTCCTGGGTTTGAGCCCCACAGGCTCCACACTCAGCAGAGAGTCTGCTGAAGACTCTTCCTCTCTCTTCCTCTGGCCCTCTCTTCAAATAAATAAATGAAAACCAAAAAAAAAAAAAAAAAAGTAAAAAAAAAAAGACTTCTCACATGTTCTTTATGCCACCAACCTCAAGGTAAAACTCTGCTAAAAATTAAGCAAACAGATCTTTTCTTGCATCTGATTTGTGTGTGTTTGTGTGTGCGGGCGGGGGGAGATTACTTTGATGAGATGTAATCATTTGGCAAGGTATAATTATGACGTTCTTTAAAACCTATATGGTATTGCATTTGTAATAAATATTAGTTGCACAGTAATGGTAAATAAAGATGAGGAAGGCCAGTCAAACAGTAGTGAGCTTGGGGTTGCCTAAGTGACTCAGTCGGTTGAGTGGCTGACTCTTGATTTCAGCTCAGGTAGTGATTTCAGAGTTGTGAGATGGAGCCCCACCTCTGGCTCTGAGCTCAGAGTGGAGTCTGCTTGAGCCCTCCTCCCTCTGCCTGCCCCCTGCCCCCCTCCCTCTCAAAATAAATAAACAAAATAAGTCTTTAAAAAAAAAAACAGTATTGAGCTTGTATCTTCTATTTTAAGTTTTCTAAGTTGTGCATAAATGAAAATGCAGGACAATCTAGATAAGACTCTTTTGTTCTTCCCTCTGTTATAAAATCGTTATATAGGGACTGCCTCTCCAGTTTTATCATACATGGTATTTTTATGAGCAATATTTAACACACTGTTTAAGAATGTAAGAAGGAAATAACAATTGGCAGAGTGAAAATATGGGAACTTCATGCAATAGAAACACAGATTGAACCAATAATAATTTTTTACATTTTTTCTTACCTTACTGAAAATATGGATGTGAATTAGTTAAGCAGGCACTTCCTTAAGAGAAAGAATTCACTTTTCTTACTCTTCATTAATGTATATAATGTCCCAGAATTTCTCATTTCCTCAACTTGTGGAAAAAATCTTGTAGAATTCTGCCAAGTGATGAGGTAGTGTTCCCGATCCCGGGGGGGTGCGGAGGTGGGGAGACTAGACTCTTGATACCATGTGAGACCACGGGGTCTCTAGCTTAAAGGAACACATATCTGTGAAGCCAGTTTAACTAAAGGGTGGCTCTGTTTTTGTTCCTGTCTTGGTTTCTAGCGCCATCCTACTTCATGGCACAGCTCACAAACCCACAAGTGCAGTGTGGAACTGATGGAGCTTTTTCAATAAGCGCCACGTTTACGTTCACAACCCTAAGTTTTATGGTAGTCAGTGTTTTGAGAATTATTAGCAAAACCTCCCTTCTAGTAGTGGTTTGATTTTAATCCATTCTTTGGGAATTAGGAATAAGTATAAATAAATTCAGTCATATTACTGGATGAAAGAAATGTGTAAAATGATACCATTTTTTCCTCAAATCCAAATATGACCTGGATTTGATTGCTTGGCTCTGTCCTTTTTGTACAAAAACCTTAATGAAACCTCCCTAACCATTGGTAAATAATTGTAAGGGAATTGTAAGGGAGTTATTACCCCTCTCTTTAGGGTTTTTTCATGATTAAATAAGTATGTTTTACTATTATTATTGTTATTTATATTATTAATGCATCCCTGTTCTCAACTCTACTTAGATGACAGTATACCATAAACATTGTTTACAGCTTTCAGATGATGCATAACTGCTCTAAGTGGGAAACAAATGTCTTAGAAGAATAATGAGAAAGTAAAGTTTTATTCCTTCTGGGTGTTGGATATATCTAATTTAGCATTTTCCACACTGAGCAAATATGTGCTCTCCTACACTACTGGTGTATATTTATGACATATTTCTAGTTGTTGGTATTTGGTTCAAATAATAACTAATTCTTTATGTGTGCATTTATGTAAACAAGCCACATATTCTCGTTTTGTCTTCCAACATTATTTTCCTCAATATTAGTTTTCTTGAAGACTTGTTCTAAGTTAAAAACCCATAATTCAGTTAAGTTCTACATTTTAAAATATGTGACAAATTGTTTCAGAGTATATTAAGAATATTTGGGAACATTTATACAATCAGAGTTTTATAATTAGAAGACATTAGTGTTATTTTATAGATAAGATGTTGTTTTACAAATAGTATTTTTTTAAAGATTTTATTTATGTATTTGACAGAGACACAATGAGAGAGGGAACACAAGCAGGGGGAGTAGGAGAGGGAGAAACAGGCTTCCCTCTGAGCAAGAAGCCTGATACAGGGGTTAATCCCAGGATCCTGGGATCATAACATGAGCAGAAGGCAGACGCTTAATGACTGAGCCACCCAGATGCCCCCAAAATAGTATTATTTTATATTATTTATTTTATTCATAAGAAAACTGAGGTTCCAAGTATTATTAATTAAGTTAACATTAAGTTAATTAATGTTCATTGACATCATGGACAGGTATGACATTCTCTTTACCCACAGTCTTTCACAGACGCCCTGGTCCTTTCTCTCTGCTCAAGGGGACTTAAAACATTCTGCAATGTTGCATTATTCATAGGTCTGTGCAGGAACTTGGCGGAAGGGCTTATGAACCAGGGTAGCTCATCCATGGAATCCCTACCATCTGTGCAGTCATGGTCTCTCTTTATCTCTTCTATTTTCATATCATTTTCACTTCTGTTTTGAATCGCTGTGGTCTTCCTTTTTCTTTTACCCAGAGCCTGGCACAAAAGAGGATGTTCTGATTCACATTCCAGGTAGTCTGTCTGTCTGTCTCTCTCATATGTATGTGCTTGAGGCCGCTACTTCTCAATAACTTGCCCTCACACAAAGTGCAAAAAAGTGAACCAGTAAAACAGACAAGAGCATGCAATGCTCTTAAACCATTTTATGTGCCATAACGGGATTCTTTATTGTCTCGTGTATAATCTTATCATTAACCTAGGTAATTATGTAATTTTACTGAATAATTTCTAGCACATTAAAATTACATGAGTTAATGACAACACTTACCACAGCTTGAAGATAGGCAGGACCCCTGACTTGCTTCTAAAACAATAGGATATGAAAATGAGATAGGATGTCTCCCCCTTAGTTAAGTCACATTATATAACAAAGATTATGGGATGTCACTTTTACCTTAGCTCAACGGAGAAAGATTTTTTTCTCTATTGCTGACTTGACAAAGTAAGCTGCCACATTGTAAGTGAACCTAGGAAGAGGTCCAGGTGGCAGAGGACAACAGATAGCCTCCAGCTGACAGCAAGCAGTAAGACAGACACTTTAATCATTCAGCAGCAAGAAAGTAAATTATGTCAACAAGCTGATAAAGCTTGGGAACAGATACACCCACAGTCAAGCCTCCAGAGGATAATGCAGCCAGACTAACAACACCTTAACTACAGCGCTGTAGGATAAGACACTTAGGGAAAAAAAGAGGTAGAAATCCCTCTACCTAATATTAAGGCCTAATACCCTGCTACAATAATGAGGACTGTGTGGTACTGGTAGAGGCATAGTCACATAGATCAATGGAACAGAATACGAAGTCCAAAAATATACCCATACAAGTTTGTTCAACTGTTTGTTTTTTTTTTACAAATGTCAAAAAAAATCAATTGAGAAAGTATAGCTTTTTCAACAAATGGTGCTGGGGCAATTGGACATACACAGGTAAAAATATAAATCTCAAGCTAAATCTCATATGTTACACAAAAATACCTCAAAATCCCTCAGATATTTTAAATGTAAAATACAGAACAATAAAATTTTTAGGAAAACAGGGAGAAAATAGTTAGTATCTAGGACTAGGCAAAGAGTTCTTAAACTTGACAATAATATCACAGTCTATAAGAGAATACATTGATAAACTGGACCTCATCGAAATTGAAAACTATTGATCTGCAAAAGATGTGAAGAGAGTAAAAAGACAAACTACAGATTGGGAGAAAAATGTGCTAATTATGTATGCCCAAATGGGCAAATATCTAGAATATATAAAGAACTCTCAAAACTCAGAAGTGAAAGGTAAACTGTTGACATAGAATTCTATGTCAAATGAAAATATGCTTCAAAAATGAAGATAATTAAAATATTTTAAGGTAAAGTAAAATCTGTCACCACCACACCTGGACTACAAGAAATACTAAGGAACATTTTTCAGGCTAACAGGAAACTACAACAGCTGAAAACTTGTATGTTCATGAGGAATGAAGTTCATGGAATGGGCAAATAAAAAAACTCTTTTTCTTAATTCCTTTAGATACTTAGGAATGATTTAGCCAAAAATTATAGCCCCAAAAGAGTTTATAACATATAGAAGAAGTACTACATGTGACAACTGTAGCAATAGGGATGAGAGTAAATGGACCCACATGTTTTCAGTGTTTCTACATTAATATGAAGTGGTATAATATTAGCTCTACTATGTTGTAAAAAGTTAAGAATATGTACTATAATCCAGAGGAGAAAACCCACTAAAAATTATGTAAGTGATTATAACTAAACATTCAATAGATTTATTATTAATAAATTAATAGGTTTATTTATTCAATAGATTTATTTATTAATAAATAGATTTATAAATTTTCAGTATGGATAAAAAAGTAAGACCTGGGGTGCCTGGGTGGCTCAGTGGGTTAAGCCTCTGCCTTTGGCTCAGGTTGTGGTCTCAGGGTCCTGGGATTGAGCTCCACATCGGGCTCTCTGCTCAGCAGGGAGCCTGCTTCCACCCCTCTCTCTGCCTCTCTGTCTACTTGTGATCTCTTTCTCTGTCAAATAAATAAAATCTTAAAAAAAAAAATAAGATCTGATTATATACTACATATAGATATTGCACTTTAAAGTAAAGATACAGAGGAATGCCTGTGTGGTACAGTTAAGCATCCAACTCTTAGTTTCAGCTCAAGTCATGATCTCGGGGTCGGGAGATCAAGCCCCATGCCAGAACGCTGGACATGGGGACTGCTTAAGCTTCTCTCTCCCTCTCCCTCTCTCTCCCTCATCCCTCTGCCTTGCCCCACCTCAAATAAATAATAAATCTTTTTAAAAAACTAATTAATTAAATAAAAATACAGGTACCACAGAAGACCCTGAATAGCCAAAGCAACCCTGAAAAGGAAAAACAAAGGTGGAGGCATCACAATTTCGGACTTAAGTTATAATGCAAAGCTGTAGTGATCAAAACAGTATGATACGAGCACAAAAATAGAAACATAGATCAATGGAATAGAATGGAAAACACAGAAGTGAACCTACAACTATATGGTCCACTAATCTTCAATAAAGCAGGAAAGAACATCCAATGAGAAAAAGAATGCCTTTTCAACAAATGGTGTTGAGAAACCTGGACAACAACCAGCAGAATAAAACTGGGCCCCTTTCTTGTGCCACATACAAAAATACACTCAAAATAGATGAAAGAGGGGTGCCTGGGTGGCTCAGTGGGTTAAAGCCTCTGCCTTCAGCTCGGGTCATGATCCCAGGGTCCTGGGATCGAGCCCCGCATCGGGGGTCTCTGCTCAGCGGGGAGCCTGCTTCCTCTTCTCTCTCTGCCTGCCTCTCTGCCTACTTGTGATCTCTATCTGTCAAATAAATAAATAAAATCTTTAAAAAAAAATAGATGAAAGATCTAACTGTGAGACCTGAAATCATAAAAATTCTAGAAGAGAACACAGGCAGTGACTTCTTTGACATCAGCTACAGCAACTTCGTTCTAGATAGGTCTCCTGAGGCAAGGGAAACAAAAGCAAAAATGAACTATTGGGGCTACATCAAAATAAAAAGCTTCAGCACAGCAAAGGAAACAATCATCAAAACTAAAAGGCAACCTACAGAATGGGAGATATTTGCAAATGACATAGCTAATGAATGTTTAGTATCCAAAATCTCTAAAGAACTTATGAAACTCAATACCCAAAAAAACCCCAACTAATCCAACTAAAAAATGGGCAGAAGACATAAAGAGACATTTATCCAAAGAAGAGATACAGATGGCCAATAGACACATGAAAAGATGCTTAACATCACTCATCATCAGGGAAATGCAAATCGAAACTACAATGATATATCACCTCATACCTGGTAGAATGGCTAAAACCAACAACACAAGAAACAACAGGTGTTGGCAAGGATAATAGAACCCTCTTACACTTTGGTGGGAATGCAAACTAGGGCAGCTGCTCTGGAAAAGAGTATAGAGGTTCTTCAAAAGTTAAAAATAGAACTACTCTATGATCCAGTAATAGCACTACTAGATGTTTATTCAGAAAATACAGAAATACTAATTTAAAGGGATACATGCTTGTCAATGTTTATAGCACTGTTATCTACAATAGCCAAATTATTAAGTCAGTCAGAGAAAGACAACTATATGATTTCACTCATATGTGAAATTTAAGAAACAAAACAAATGAACAAAGGAATAAAAAAGAGAGAGGGAGGTAAATCAAGAAATATACTGTTAACTGCAGAAAACATGCTGATGGTTATCAGAAGGGAGGTTAGAGAGGGATGGGTTAAATAGGTGATGAGTATTAAGGACTGCACTTGTCATGAGTACTAGGTGATGTATGGAAGTGTTGTATCACTATAGTGTACACCTGAAACTATTATTACGCTCGGTGTTATCTAGCTGTAATTTTAAAAAAACTTAAAGATACAGAAAGACTGAAATTAAAGGATGAAAATATATACTAAGCAAACAGTAAGCGTAAGAAGGCTGGAGAGGTAATATCAATACTACATAAAGTTGTTTTCAAGAAAAAGATATTATCAAACATAAATAAGGACATGTCATAATAAAATATTTCACTTCATCTTGAATAAGAATATAAATATAAAAAGGTATACCAGTCTTCAAAAACAGAACTCCACATTCAAGAAAAGACTTGAAAGAATTAAAAGGAGAAATTGACAATTCCACAATCACAGTTGAAGATTAAAGAAACCTCTCAGCAATTGATAGAACACTAGGAACAATATAGAGAGATGATAGATAGCCAAGATCTGAACAATACTATTAACTAACTTAACCTAATTGATATTTATAGGACATTACACCCAAGAACTACAGGATCCATGCTTTTTTTTTTATTACAAATGATACATTCACTAAGATATATCATATGCCAGGCAATAAAACAAGTCTCAGTAAATTTAAAAGAATTGAAATCATACAGAGTATACCCTCTAACCATTATTGTATTAACTTATAAATTAGTAATAAAATATCTTTATACTGGCAATATTTGAAAATTTAAATAACACATTTCTAAATAATCTGTGGATAAAAGAAGACATCAAAAGGGAAATTATAACAAATGATAACAATACAACATACCAAAATTTGCACAGTGCATCTAAAGTAGTACTTTCAGGAAAATTTATATTTTCAACTATTTATATTAGAAACATTTCTTTAGAGAGAATCATTTAAGACCCCATCTAAGGAAGTAAAAACTCAAAGTATACATAAGGAAGAAAATAAATATGTCAGAATTCAATGAAATATTAACAGTGGAAACCATCAACAAAATTAATAAACCTAACTAGACTTAGTTAGGTTTTTCTTTCAGCGAAAAAGAAAAAAATAAATTACGATTATCAGGAATTGAACAAACAAGATAAAATAAATAGATCAATGTCTTGAAAATACAACTATATTTGAATGTCTTAAGAATACAACTTACAAAAACTAATGCAAGGGGCGCCTCGGTGGCTCAGTTGTTAAGTGTCTGCCTTCAGCTCGGGTCATGATCCCAGGGTGCTTGGATCAAGCCCCATATCTGGCTCCCTGCTCAGCGGGATGCCTGCTTCTCCCTCTCACACTCCCCCTTCTTGTGTTCCCTCTCTCACTGTGTCTCTCTCTGTCAAACAATAAATAAAATCTTAAAAAAAAAAAAACTAATGCAAGATATAATGGAAAATGTATATAATCCTGTATCTAACACAGGAATTGAATTTCTTATTGAAATCCTTCCACAAGGAAATCTCCAGGTCATGATGGTTCTCTGATTAATTCTATCAAACATTTGAGAAAGAAATCACACCACTATTATTAAGAAAATGCAGAGGAAAGAAACACTTTACAATTGGTTTTACAAGGCCAATATAATTGTTATATTGAAACCTAATAAAAAATATTACCAAAACACTCTAAACCAATATTTCTCTTAAAGTCACAAAAGATTTTTAATGAGCTATTAACAAGTCAACTCCAGTGATACAGAGAGAAGAATACATCTTGATCAAGGGAGTTCATCCTAAGAATATAAGGCTGGTTTACATTCATAAGTCAACCAATGTAATTCACCATACTAACAATAAAAGACAAAGTCAGTATGATCATTTCAACAGATTACAAAAAAAATTTGACAGAATTCAACATGTATTCATGGCAACTCTCAGCCAACTAAGAATAATAAAACTTTCTCAACCTGACAAATGGTATCAAAGAAGCTACTTAATGCTGAAATACTTAATGCTTTTCCACTATGATCTGAGAAAAGCCAGAATGCCCTCTTCCACCACTTCTACTGAACCTTGTACTAAAGGTCCCAACTAATTACTGTAAAGTAATAAAATATTTAGGAGGCCTAAAATTCAAAAATAAACACATCTCACTATCTCAATATGACAAAATTTTTAACATAGAAAAAAAAAAAAACTAAGGACACTATAATTAAGATACCAAAAATAATGAATGAGCTTGCAAGGTCACAGGATACAATTAAAAATTAACTGCATTTATATACATTAATACCAAAAAATAGAAAATGAAATTACAGAAATATTTCTATTTAGAATAGGATCAAAAATCAAAATATTTGGAAATAAATTTATCAAAATATATAAATACATTTAGCCTGGGAACTATAATACACTGATGGAAGTTAATAAAAGAGACCTAAATAATTGGAGTCCATTTAATGGAGTTCATTGATTTTGAAGACCTAAATCCATTAAGATATCAATTCACTTCAAATTGGTCTATAGGTTCAGTTCAATTCCAACACAATCTCAGCAGGTGTTTTGGTAGAAATTGATTCTAATGCTTATATGGAAGCACAAATGAGCTAGATATCTAAACCAATCTTTAAAAAGAACAAATTTGGAGACCTTACACTTGCTAAACTCAAGACTTGCTATAGACCTATAGTAAACAAGATGATGTGGAACAAGTATAGGATTTTTTTTTTAATTTATTTATTAGAGAGAGAGAGAGCAAGTTGGGGAAGGAGCAGAGGGAGAGGGACAAGCAGGCTCTCTGGCCAGCACAAAGGCCCACACAGGGCTCAATCCCAGGACACTGAGACCTGAGCCAAAATCAAGGTTTGGAGGCTTAACCCACGGAGCCACACAGGCGACCCTAGCACAGGATTAATTAACAGATCAGTCCAAAGAATGGGGAGTCCAAATATGCAATCATACATGGGTGGTAAATTAAGTTTTGACAAGGTGCCAAAAGAATCCAAAGGCAATAGGAAAATCTTTTCAACAAATGGTCTGGAACAACTAGATATCCATATGGGAATAATTAACTTCAAAGCCTATCTAACACTATACACAAAAATTAAAGTAGATCATAAACTAAAATATATTAGCTAAATCTATAAAGCTTAAAACATAAGGACAGTATAATATCTTTGTAATTCGGGGCTAAGCATGGATTTAGTAGACAGAAAGAAGAAAGCAATAACCATATAAGTAAAAGATGATAAATTAGACCCCATGAAAAGTAAAAACTTCTGTCATCAAAAGATGTTTTAAAAAATGAACAGGTGACTCAAAGAAATATTTACAAACATGTATCTGACGGAAGACCGCTATCCATAATATATTTTAAGACCTCTTAAAACTTAATTAAAAGAAAGGTAAGAAAGGAATCCATCAAAATCCTTGAGGAAAACACAGGCAGCAACCTCTTTGACCTTAGCCACAGCAACTTCTTCCTAGGAACGTCAGTCACCAAAGGCAAGGAAAGCAAGGGCAAAAATGAACTATTGGGACTTCATCAAGATAAAAACCTTTTGCACAGCAAAGGAAACAGTAAACAAAACCAAAAGACAACTGACAGAATGGGAGAAGATATTTGCAAACGACATATCAGATAAAGGGCTAGTATCTAAAATCTATAAAGAGCTTAGCAAACTCAACACCCAAAAAACAAATAATCCAATCAAGAAATGGGCAGAGGACATGAACAGACATTTCTGCAAAGAAGACATCCAGATGGCCAACAGACACATGAAAAAGTGCTCCACAACACTGGGCATCAGGGAAATACAAATCAAAACCACAATGAGATACCACCTCACACCAGTCAGAATGGCTAAAATGAACAAGTCAGGAAATGACAGATGCTGGCGAGGATGTGGAGAAAGGGGAACCCTCCTACACTGTTGGTGGGAATGCAAGCTGGTGCAACCACTCTGGAAAACAGCATGGAGGTTCCTCAAAAAGTTGAAAATAGAGCTACCCTACGACCCAGCAATTGCACTACTGGGTATTTCCCCTACAGGTACAAACATAGTGATCTGAAGGGGCACGTGCACCTGAATGTTTATAGCAGCAATGTCCACAATAGCCGAACTATGGAAAGAATCTAAATGTCCATTAACAGATGAATGGATAAAGAGATGTGGTGTATATATACAATGGAATACTATGCAGCCATCAAAAGAAATGAAATCTTGCCATTTGCGACGACGTGGATGGAACTAGGGGTATTATGCTTAAAGAAATAAGTTAATCGGAGAAAGGCAACTATCATATGATCTCCCTGATATGTGGAAGTGGACATGCAACGTGGGGGGGGGGGTTGGGCGGTAGGAAAAGAATAAATGAAAGAAGATGGGATCGGGAGGGAGACAAACCAAGAGACTCTTAATGTCACAAAACAAACTGAGGGTTGCGGGGGGGGGGGGGGGGGGTGGTGAGGTTATGGACATTCGGGAGGGTATGTGCTATGGTGAGTGCTGTGAAGTGTGTAAACCTGGCGATTCACAGACCTGTACCCCTGGGGCTAATAATACATTATATGTTTATAAAAAATATATAGAAAAAAACAATTAAAAGACAAAAAGAAATAAATTGAAGTGAGCAAAATATTTCAATAGACGTTTGGCTAAGGAGGAGATCCAAGTGGTCAATAAGCACATAAAAAATGTTCAGTATTGCTTTGTGACAGGAACATGGCTATTAAAATCACAAAAAGATAACCATACATCTCATCAGAATGGTTAAAACAAACAAACAAAAAAATGAGTTAACTAATGACCTAACTGTTGGAGAGAATGTGGAGTAGTTGTAACTGTCATACATTATTGATGGAAATGTAATATGGTACAACGACTTTGGAAAAAGCTCTGGCAATTTTTTATGTTTATTTTTTGACACAGTAATTCAATTCCTAAGTATTTAATCTAAGGGAAGTGAAAGCATATGTCCACAAAAACACTTGACAAAAATGTTTATAGAGCTTTATTTGTAACAGCTAAAGCCTGGAAATAGCTTGGGGTTCCATGAGAGGACAATGGATCAATAAATTGTACTATATCCATACAGCAGAACACTTCATATTAATGAAAAGAATGAACTATTGGTACATGTAATGGCATGGATTAATCTCAAAATACCCTGCTGAATGAAAAAACCTCCATACCTAAAGTACATAGGGAATTGTTTCCATTTATAGGATCAATAAGGAGGCAGCAATCTTCTACAGTAAGAAAAAAACATCAGAACAGTTGTGATGCCTATAAAGGGTGGGGTAGGAATTTACTTGGAAGGGTCATGAGGAAGCTTTCAGCGCTGAGGCTAATGTTCCATATCTTGATAATGGCCTAGGTTATGCAAATATATATTTGGATTTATACATTTTACCATATGGGAATTTTACTTTTTAAGAAGAAAAAGGAGCCCAATACAAATATCAGATAGTTAATCACAGGCATTCTGAAGTTTCTAATGGAACTGTGCTGGTATTTTCAACTTACTATGAAATGCATAAAAAAATTAAGAAGCTTTGATTGATGGGTAGAGGGATAGATGGATGGGTATGTGGTGAAGCAACTGTAGTAAAATGGTCATTATAAAATGTAAATAATGGATATATGGGTGTTTGCTATAATGTATTTCATCTTTTCTGTATATTTGAAAATTTTTAGAACTAAATATTGGGAAAAGCCAATGCATATCTCTTATTAGTTATTTTTTGCAAAATCCATTTCACTGATCAAGTTGAACACAATCTTCGAGATAAATTTAATCAAAGAGGAAATGCAAATGGGATTTCATTTTTCTTAAGATTTCCAAATCTTTAATGTTTCACTGATATATATATATATATGCAACATTTGTTGACACTATTTATTCACTTTTATTTGTTATACAGTGGTGATTATTATATGTGATTATGGATTTATAATCACATTCATATGGATCCAGTGATAATATATGTTAGATGCTGCGGAATGATAGTTGGTGATTTTGAAGGTGTCAGTACTCCCACTGAAGGAGATTTTAAGTCATGAATGCAGAGTTGGGAAGAGAGGCTCATGGTTGGTTTCTGTGAGCCTGTGCAAGCTGGCTCCAACATACCTCTGTTCTGACCTCATCAAGCAAGTTAGAGATTTTTATGGACCAAATTAGGCCCCTGTAAAATTCATATGTTAAAGTCCTACCTCCCACCCCCACCCCTGTGTAACTGTGCTTGGAGATAGGGCCTTTAGGAGATAATTATGGTTAATGAAGTCAAAGGGGTGGAGCCCTAATCCATAGGACACAAAGAAAGAGATATATGAGAGATCTTTCTCTCTGCACATGTGCACAGAAGAAAGCCCAGGTAAGGACTCAGGAAGAAGGCAGCCATCTGTGAGCCAGGAAGAAAGTTCTCACCAGAAACTGGTGCTGAGAACACCAAGAACTAGACTCCAAAACTGCAAGAAAATAAGTTTCTGTTGCTTAAACCATCCAGTCTGTGGTATTTTGTTATAGCAGCCCTAGCAGAGTAAAAGAGAAATCATGCTTTGTTCCCTGATAGAATGCTCTAAGATTGGTATTACTATTTCCTCTTAAATTTTTTAAGTAGTCACAGGATTTTGACTGGTGAGTTTGGATCCTGATCCTACCACTTTTGAAAATTACATATTCTCATCTAGAAAAATCTTCCTCTTCTACGAGGAAGATGGCCTTAATCACATTATCTTTCAAGAGACACTCTTATTTAATATGAGTGCCATATTCCAACTGTAGTTGGAAATATACCTATATCTATAGTTGGCTAGATAATTAGCAGTACTTTTTTTGTCAGCAGTACAAAAAGCAGTCCTATTTGTCAAATGCTATTGAAGAAGAATTTATGCTAATAGTGATTGACTTTGTCTTATGCTAAGACATTAATTTAATCAGTGGCTCATTTTCTCTTTAGCTAAAACATTAGCTAAATCACGTTGAGAAAATAAAACCCAGAGGCAGAAACTAATTGGAAACATTGCTTTTAGGGAATGAAGCACTTACACACCCATTTGGGGGATTCATTAAGTTTTATTTGGGGTTGGACAAAGTGTTCACATAACTCACCTGAAAAACAAATAATTAGGATTGAAATATGTAATTGCCAAAGTCACAGAAGATGTCAGGGAAGAGGACTTTGGCAATTCATTTCATTTCACCAAACACTTCATCAAAATGTTTTTAAATATTGGAACTCCAAAGATAAAAAAAAAAAAAAACGAACAAGGTAATAATCTACTATTTAAAGTCATCTAGTAGAGGAGAAACACATTTATACATCTTCCAAGTGGTAAGAGCAATTGAAAGGAAACCATTCAAACCCTCCATTCCTCCATTCCTGCCCAACCAAGCTTATACACAAAACTCACAGGTGTCTGCATGTGGCCCTAATGCTTCATTCTCCTAGGTTATGCCACCCTACATTCATAGTAAACAGAGCCCAATTACAAAACATATTCTTTAGGCTGACCACAGCTCATATCCCTGACAGAGTTCCTTGAGAAACCTGCCACCTCCTGCTGTCCCTGGCCAAGAGTGATCTTTTTGATCACTGGTCTCATCTGGACTCTCAGCATTTTATGGCAGCCTTGCTGTCTCTTTCTCTCCCCTGCTCATTCTTGCACTTCTCTCTTTCCTCCCTTATTCTCTTTCCTTAGACCTCCAACCCATATTTTCCTCTTCCATCCTCAGTAAGTGACTTTCTCCGGTACTTCCCAGAGAAAAATGGAGACCACCAGTGGTAATTTTCCCAACGTACGTCTGCCATGTCTGTAGACTAATTTACATTCCACCCCTTACCTCCACCTGGTCCTGTCTTTCCCTCCTGTTAGAGTTGATGAACTATCCCTTCTCCTGGTAGAGACAAATCTTTCCCTATTTCTTCCCATCTTCTTCCTGTTCCTTTCTTGGGAATTTCACTCAAATGGTTATTTTTGCTCTTTCCTGAATCTTTAACTCCCCTTCTCTACTAGATCATTCTAGTTAGCATTCAGGTATTCTTTATTCCATTACAAAAAAGAAAAGCACACATGCAGACATATCAAAGAGTCTCTGGGCTTCATGTCCCCCTTCACATCCATACTTTTTTAAAGAGTTATTGCCACAAACTAACCACTCCTTTCTGGCCATTTCCTCTTTAACCCAGTGTAGTATCTGTTCCAAGATGCCACTGAAGCTGATCTTGCTGAGATCTTTACTGACTTTTGTGTTGCTAAATCCTGGTAATATTTATGGATATCTTCCAGTTCTTACCTTAAATTTACCTGTGTAACAAATGCTAACCCTTCTGTTTGTTGACTATTATTAAGCAAAGGATATGTTAGCAGAAACAGATAGCATCTGCCTCTGTTTCTGTCAAAAAAAAAAAACAAAACTATTTTTTTTTCTCATTAAACTTTTGTTTTAATGGGTCTCAAAATTCTGTGACAGATTTTTGGTCAAGTTGTTTCCATTAAAAAGTACTGATTTTAAAAACTAATAACTTAAACCTGCCACACACACACACACAAAAAAAAAATGGTCCACAAAACATTCTCCTTTCCTTCTGAAGGTTTTACGATGCATTGTTATCATTAACCAGTCTTTTACCCCCACTTCATAACATTCCCCCAGCTCCCATGGGGGCAACTGCAACCTTCTCACATCCTTCAAAACCCCTTAAAAGGCCCAGCCTAATGGAAAACTTGGGGCCACATTACTCTAGAATGTCTGGCCCCTCTCCTTCCTCAGAGAGTGAATGAACCCTGTCCTGCTTGTTGCTCCCTTCTTGGTGCAATTCTTTGTCTCCAGCGTCACAGGCCACCCTTACAGCAATTAATGATGTTTCTATCGGGGGCTATAGGACCGCAGTGAGAGATCAATACACTCTTTCTAGGTAGAACACAGTTCAGAAGCAGTGTTGTAGTTTCTCTCTCTCCCTATCGCTCAGCTTTTGTATTTTGAAGATAACTGCTAAGAAGGGTCAGATTATCCTTTCAGGAAACTAGAGGAAGTTACATGTATCCCAAGTCCTGTGGTTTCCTCAAGGCCCAAAGAAGACCATTCTAGGTAACTATAGAAAGAACCAGGGATGTACCTTCCTTTGGAGAACTCCAGAAGCATCATCACGGGTGGAAACACTTCAGCAATAAGTGAGTACACTCAGGGTCTATGAGTAGAATTCTCCATAAAGAGAAAACTGATCTGAGAGGTGAAGCTGTTTTACCAAAATGAAAAGAAATGAATCAGTCCCAAAGATGTCCAGGAACAATTTTGCTAGTTGATAAGTCTAGATGATACTCGTTATAAACATGAAGACTCTTTAAAAAGAGCTATCCAGAACTTTTCCAGAAGCAGGACTGGCTATATAATTCTGGGCCCAGGGAAAACCAGAAGTGCTAGGTCCCTTGTTAAAAAAGTATTAAGAATTTCAGGAAGAAAACAGCAGACTCTAAACCACATGTGGTGTCCTGTGCATTTATACTTATTCTGGGGCTCTGGAAGCCAGTCCTGGCCAGTGTCACTTTAAATACTGAAGCAAACTAAATAGTCCACATTTCTGTCTGGTATAGGAAATCACAGATGGTAATAAATGCATATCTGAGTCCTGGCTCCATTGCTCATCAGCTTTTGGATCTGGGGCAAGTTTTTTTCAGTTTCCTTACTGAAATGTAGCCATGCAAATTATACTTCCATTGCAAGGTCCATCATCTCATGAATTACACATGCGAATTTTATTCTGGTGAATTTACAGTTATTTAACTGCATGTATTATTAAATAAGAATTATAAAAACTATTGATTTTAAATCTTGCTATTAGTTTTAGAACAAGAATTACAGAACTGAAACAATTTTTTGCTTTTCTTCCCCCACCCCCCTTCTTGGCCATCAGTTTCATTCCTCATCCCAGTTGTGAGCTGCCAGTCACAAGTGAAGCTAACCATACAGATCATTTTAAGACCAGAAACATTTATTATTTAAACAAAAGTTATATATTTAGAATTAAAGAACATAATATCATGGACTTTATATATTCCACATATCATATTCTTCATAGTAATCTTTAACCACTACTTTTTGGTAGTCGTAGATAGATGATTTTAATGTCCATAGTGTTTAGCAATTCTAAACAACCTTTTGCTTACCTTTTATCTGTCACTCCCGTATAGAATAACAGTACTGGTTCCTGACTGTGGACCTCTCTTTCTGGGTAGGATGGCAACTTCCCAGCACTGTCTCCAGGTACTCAAAGGCTGGATTTTCTGGTACATCATTAAAAAAAAACTGGCTCTGGGGCTCAAAGTATCTATTTCCTGAGCAAGATCACTGTTATGTTCGCTCCATTAAACAGAGAGCAGCAGAGGGCAGGGTACCTCTGCCAGTACCCAGCCCCACTGTCCAAACCCACCTCTCTAGGAAATTGCAAAAATGGAAGACTCGTTCTCCTGCTGACACTCTGTGAATTCCCACATGCATTATGTGATGCTTGCTGCTGTGTGTCCCCAGTCTTTACAAGATAACCCTTAAGTCATTGTTGGATAAGAGGGGCATGAATTATTCACCTCATTTTACCAATGAAAAACACAAAGCAATTGTTTCTATCAAGGTGACATCATGAACTCTCCCTAAACACCCCCCACCAATTTCCAATATTAACACTGAGATGTGGTTCATTCTGTATGTATCTATGTAAAGTCTTGAAGGATAATCTAGAATTAGGACCCACAGACAATTCATCTGTGCCTCACTTGGGTGTACCTCATATCTTTATGTGCTTGGCTTTGAAGCAATTCCCAGTTTCCAAAGTCATGCTCTAGATTTCTCCTAATTGAGATCCTTATTTTTTCTCCTCACCTCTTATTCACAAGCCATGTATGAGAGATCTGAACTTATTCATGTTGCTATAGCTTCATCAAGGACTGAATTCCACAAAAACAAAACTTGGAAGCAAAATGTTTCAATGACCCTCTAATGGGAAACAGTTAACTGTCTGGAGTGGTTCGGGTGGGTTGTATGCATGGATAGATTTTTAAGGAACTGCTAAGGCCACAGAACTCCCAGGAGTAACTGTTGAGAGAGAGCTGGTAAGCAATTCTAAGTTGAAGTCTTTAATGACTGTCAGAAATCAGAGTCGAAATACAAATGCCAAGTCCCCAGGGCAGAAGCAAGTGTTAAATGAGAGAAAGGATCAAAGGTCAGGAAACAGATGGAGATGGAATTTAAGAGTTAGCAAGCCAGGAACTAAGAATAGGGATGGTCTGAGATGACAACCAAAGTGTGTGTTTGGAGTTTGTTATTACCTCTCAGTGGTGATGGTTGCACAACTCTCTGAATATACCAAAAACTATTGAACAGGATGCTTTGGAAAGGTGACTTTTATGGTATGTAAAATCTACCTAAATAAGTCTGTTTTTTAAAAAGTGTATGTTGGGATACATTAAAAAAAATCAAGGAGAAAGTATGTGACAGGAACCAGCAGTATACCTAGTAATCATAAGCTCCTTAGATGTTAACACAAAATTTTTGTGGATATAGAGAACAGAAAGTGAAATAGCATCTCCCAGCCATGGCTTCCAGCATAGTCACAAATGATGATATTATTAAGACACTGTAGATCCAAGGGAGCACAAGGGAGCAGCAGAGGGATTATGTAGTTTTCTCCATCTGAAAAGCATGATGTCAGCACCCGCTGGTATGAGTAAGTGAGTTTATTTTCTAGTCTGAGGAATTCAGAGTTATATATAAAATATAAAAATTATATTTTTCTGAATTTAATGATAAGATTCACAAAAAGTGCTTTCTTTAAATCATCTAAAATGGTTTTGTTGTACAGCTGTTTTTAAAGACATGTGAGAGGTAGTTGACAATACATTCCCGTTTTTTTTTCCTTACCAGTATGAAGCTCAGTCATGACTCAATTTACTCAAGCCAATCATTTAAGCAAATTATTAAGGACTTGGCTCAGGTCTAGCAGAGCACAGATGTATATTACAATGTAAAATAAACATGTAATGGATATTACTAGACCATGTCCAGCTCATAGCTAATTTTGTGGTAGATTGTATCATAGTTGTATGTCCGAGAACATTCTAAGTTTGTTGAAAATCTCTGCAAGGTAAAGGAACAGGAATGTGTAAAGACAGTTAAATAAAACAATGGTTTTAACCTCTTTTTTGGATTTGTACCAAAGTAATGGAGGAAAAAATTACCACACCAACTGACATACAAACATTTAACTTAACAAATATATCTTCAGTGTATTGTTAATTTGTTTTCAGTATATTGTTAATCTGTTCTCAGAACATTTTCAAATGTTCTTGGATCTTAATATAATTGAAAAGAGGTGAAAATCAGAAAAATGGAACAGTATGTCCTTGACCACAATGCCTATGCCACTTTCCATTCAAGAAATCTAGTAAGCGATACCATGCATTTGTCCATTCAAGATATGCGTTGAGTCCAACCATGTCCCAGCCACTGTGCCATGAACTAGGATTCTATGGGTGCTAACTTGGACACAGTCTGCCTGTGAGCCTGCAAACCTAATTGTACATACTGTGTGGAGGATGATGATAGGGAGAGTCATTGGAGAATCCATAAAAAGTATTTAAACCAATGGGATGAAGGAAGACTAGCAAAGAGAAGAGTTAGAAAGGCTTTTGGAATAAGACCTGAACCAAGTCTTATATAGGAGTTGCCCAGGTAAACAAAAGAAGTAGAAGATGGATGAGTAGAAGAAGATCCAGAAAAAGGAGATGATGTGAAAGTAGGAAAAGGAATGACAAATAGCACAGTATATGAGGAGTTTGCTAGCAATGGGTTCTGATGAACACAACAGTGAAAGTGATGGGAGAAGGGATGACAGAGAGGCCTTCTAAGAGGAGGCTGGCCATTATTCTGCATGTGTGAGTGAGGCACTGAAGGATTTAAACAGGGGACTAATGTGGTTTGAAATATATTTTGGTTATGTAATTAGGACTATGTATACAGTGGAGATAGTTTGAATACCTTTGTGGTATTAAAGAGGAAAAAGAAAAAAATCATTTGAGAGGCAAGATCTACACACATAGAGCAACTGCTTAGAAGTGAGTTAGTGGGGGTGCCCGGGTGGCTCAGTCAGTTGAGCATCCAAATCTGGATTTTGGCTCAGGTCATGATCTCAGGGTCGTGGGATTGAGTTCCACATCAGGTTTCATGCTCAGCATGGAGTCTGCTGGACATTCTCTATCCCTCTGCCCCTCTCCTCACTTGCTCTCTCAAAATAAATTTAAATAAATAAATAAATAAAATCTAAAAAAACAAGTGAGTTCATGGAAGATAAAGATGTTTCAAGGAAAACTAGTTTCTCGCTAAGTGCATTATAGTACCACCAGTCAAAACAGGGAATGTACAAAAATCATGCCTGGAGTAATATCAATATTATTTTGAATCTGTTGAGTTTAAGATACCATTTTCAGGCCCAGATGGATATGATCAGGAAGCAACAGGATATGTGAATCTATAGCTGAGGACAGAATTCTCTGTGGGATCAAGAGGTTTGGGAATTTCAATACATGGGTAGTCACTGAAAAAAAATTAAAAGGTGAGATTATCCAATAAGGATTTGTCCAGTAACATATCCCAGGGAACGTGGACATTTAGGGGTTATATGGGAAAAAAAAGTTGTGAAAGAGGTAAAGAACTGCAGAAGTATGAGAACCAGGATGGTGTGATGTCAGGGAGCAAAGAGCTATGAAAGGTCAGTAAATAAAGACTTAATTGTTTCCATTGAATTTGGAAATACAGAGGTCATTGGTGAACTGCGCCAGAATCATTTCCATGGAGAATTAAGAAAGTAAGCCAGATTGCAAGCAGTTGAGAAATACATGGAAAATAAGATAGAAATGCTTTTCCATTGAGGAGAGAAGAGAAGAATCTCCATGGTGTATGGGAGAAATGGAAAAAAGATTACTTTGTTCGGATCAGGGGATAAGCCCAAACTGTGGTTGAGCAGAAGAAAAAATAAAGAAGTTAAAGATAACAGCATGGTCATTTCAAAAGGATGGGAGCAGACAGAAGAGAAAGGAGGTAATAGGAAGATAGATGGTGTCTGCTGCATGTTCTCAATCCAAAAAGGAAATATATGTAGGCCTGGGGTCCAGACGTTGACACAGCATATTGGCACAAGTTGGTTATTGAAATGGAGTCAACCAGACCAGGCTGCCACATCTGAATTTCACATATTTCCAGCCTGGACTTGTTTGTTTTGTGTGTAGTAAATACATCCTTGAAATTAAGAATGACTTGAATTGCTCCTCTGTCCTTCATTTGTATGTGTTTAAGTGTGTGTTTTCATGTGACAGACCAGTTCCCTCTCTTCTCTGTTGTTTCAATCTTTATAATATGTATGGATCATTTTCACAATCAGAGAAACACTGAAAATATTTCCATTATGAACCTAACAAGAATCAATGGACTAAAGACACATAAGTTTAAAAAAAAAACATCTAAGTTCAGTGGGTTGGAATGGGAATGGACAGTTTCTCTCTTGTAATATTGGAAGGCATTAAATCCACAGATAACATACACTTAAACAGAAATATATATACAAACATTGAAAGAAAACAAGTTCTATGTATTCACTGGAAGTAACCAGACATTTTAAAATGCTCTATTATTTTGTATTATTTATTTTTAGAGGCTATAAACAAACCCATTTTTGGTAGTCTTATGTCCCCCAAATTTAAAACTCATCATAGTATAATTATGATAGGAAGAAATATATTATGAGGACTGAACAGCAGCAGAGTAGAAAATAGATTAACAAACTTTTAACAGTTGTCATATCTTTATGAATACATACAATCGAGCTGCACAAAGAACCTTGATTCTGAAAGCTAGCGACGTGGTTTACAAAATCATATTTTTAATTTGTCAGAGAGAGAGAGCGAGCACAGGCAGACAGAGTGGTAGGCAGAGGCAGAGGGAGAAGCAGGCTTCCCTGCCGAGCAAGGAGCCCGATGTGGGACACGATCCCAGGACGCTGGGATCATGAACTGAGCTGAAGGCAGCTGCTTAACCAACTGAGCCACCCAGGCATCCCACAAAATCATATTTTATCGAGTCATGTAAAAAGATATTCAATAGCTTATAACTATAAACTATTAAATTACATTTTCCAACATGTTCCCTGGCTATTCTTGGGCATTTAGTTTTTTCCTCATATAATTGAAGATCATTTTAGCCATTTTTTAAAAATGTAGGATGTTTTTGTATTTAATTAATATATGAATTTTGAATGTATTGATTTTTAAAATCTTGAGTCCTTCCATTCAAAAACATTGTTTACTTATTTCCTATATTTTACAACAACCACTGAAATTACAACTTCAGTGCCAAGTCACTGAAGAAGATTCAGTCTTCCTCATGAAGGCTCTATCCATTTCTCATTAAGTTTATTCTTAAATTCCAAAGTTGTCTCTATTGTGCACAGAATTTCATTTTTTTAAGCTCTTTCCTTCTCTAGGACTGATAAAGATAATATGGCTTGGGAGAGATGGAAAATAAATTTAATAAATGTGTTCATAAATGCAATTTAAAATAAGTATATTGCATAGTATTGGAGAAAGACAGAGGGTATAATAATTGCAAAGATCCTGGAGTGGGAGTGTGACTCTGACATTGAAGGGTCAGAAAGAGGCTAGTGTGACTGGAGTGAAAGCAAGTGAGAGAGAGGAATGGGAGATGAGACCACAGTTGCTGGATCATATGGGTAACGTGAGGTCTATGGCTTCTACTCTGAGAAGACTGCTAGAATAAAAGCAAGCAGGTCCGGATGCCTGGGTGGCTCAGTTGGTTAAGCGGCTGCCTTCAGCTCAGTTCATGATCCCAGCGTCCTGGGATCGTGTCCCACATCGGGCTCCTTGCTCGGCAGGGAGCCTGCTTCTCCCTCTGCCTCTGCCTGCCACTCTGTCTGCCTGTGCTCACTCTCTCTCTCTGACAAATAAATAAATAAAATCTTTAAAAAAAAAAAAAAGCAAGCAGGTCAACCTCTCTTTACTGAAGCACCTCAAGTAAACCTCTTGATGATCCATTCTCTTCCTATTTTCCTCCACACGAAGCAGGAGGGATCTGTGCATGATTCAGTTTCTTCTTGGCTTTACTATATGAACCCCAGCTTCAGGGACTCATGCACTGCAAGAGTTATGATTGTGCTTTAGCTGTCCACACCATGGCCACCATGGAACACAGTGCCTCACTGGCACACAGACTCCCACAGACACTAGCATCCACTGGACTCAGGAGGAATAGACCTAGAGGATTTGGTGGTAGAGGGAAGAGAGCTCTTTGCCAGTCATCACCCTCCCAGAATCTCCTGCTTCAGAATCCAAAACTAGATTCATCTTGGTCCAATTCCACATTGCCTCTTCATTCTCACCTTCCCATATATCAAGGAAAATAATAAAATTTTAAAAGTCACAAGTTAACATGAAGTTATATCTATATCCCAATACATACCATATATTCTAAGTATTTATTTGATTTCTTACAATGACTTTTGTGTAACAGATGATATTGTTCAACAAACCGTACTTTATTGTAAGCAACAGACAGAAAGTCTGAGCGGTACAACAGGGCTGTAGTTGGACTCTTTTTTTTTTAATTTTTTTTTTTAAAGATTTTATTTATTTATTTGACAGAGATCACAAGTAGGCAGAGAGGCAGGCAGAGAGAGGAGGAAGCAGGCTTCCTGCTGAGCAGAGAGCCTGATGTGGAGCTCAATCCCAAGACCCTGAGATCATGACCTGAGCCGAAGGCAGAGGCTTTAACCCACTGAGCCACTCAGGCGCCCCTGTAGTTGGACTCTTCACAGAACTATCTACGACTGTGGAATCATTCTTGCTTGAAACAATGAGTATGAATATAATTAAAACAACTAATATCTTTTCAGCTCTATTTGTTATAGATTATGCTAAATCCTTTGTGCATATGATTACCTCAATCTTCCAAACAAGCCAGTGTGGGAAGCATTACTGATATGTCCCTATTTACAAAGCCACTATAACTTAAAGGACACACAGCATTTGCAAAGACCTAAAGCTGTATTACAAAATCCTCAGTTCCAGTTAACCTGTTGAGACAGGGAAGCAGAGCAGTTCAAGACTTGTTTCAGCAAGCATCACACAGCTTTCAACAGAGAGCAGTGTGCAGGCACAGCTGTCTGCTCTAATCTCTGCCAGGATGCTGCAGGCCAAGAATTACATGTTTAGCTCAAGGACACTCTCTGTCTTGGAGATGTAGTTCTAAATTGAGCACATTAACTGAGCCTCTGCTTTTCAGTCTGTCTCCTGAACCTAAAAGGGTATTACTTTGGGGAGAAAAAAAAAAAAAAAAATATATATATATATATATATATTTATATATATATATGATAAAGAGCAAGAGAGTAAACATGCTGTACTCAGCTTCTCAAATGTGAAAAAACATGATTGGTGTAACATACTGTCATCTTATATAATCATCATTATAAGTACTTGTAGACAAACACTTTCCATGGTCAAAGTGTTGGATATGCTCTCTTGCACTAAAAAGTGAACCTCTCTAGTCTTTCCTTCTTGGGTTAAACTGCTTGGAGCTGGGTAGGAGCCATGCAGTCTGGAATCTTCTGTACAAGGTGCTGGCCAGGTTCCCTTTGTAAAGTGTTCAAGCTTCTGGAGAGCTGTAATGACTAGAAAGTGATACATGAAATGAAAATCGTCTGTCCGCCTCTGAAAATTCTACTCCTTGTTTTTAGCTCTAACACACTGAGATGCAGAATTACTTCTACATCGTTCAAATACTTCAAAACAACCAGCCCATGCTTCCCTCTTCCTAAGTCCTTATTTTTCTGGACTAAATATTTCCAGTTTTAGTTGCTTTTCAAATGAAGCTATAACCAGGTGCTCTCTCACTCTTCTTTAAGACGCCTTTGGTTCTGCAACTCTATTTGACATGAGGCCCCAGGCACTAATTGACATTTCAGATGTGTTCCTCGCATTGCATAGGACGGTAAAACTCTGTGTGACCTTCCTTGCTTGGACACTGGACATCTGCTAAATGTAGATTAAATTCCCATCCATCCACTTGAGATGACTGAATCATACTGAGCACAGAGTCTACCGAATAATTTAATTTGTGCTTATTTTGCATAAATGGTGGCTTACTAATTGGGTTTTGTTGTTTGTTTCTAAATGAATGTCACATGATATAGTAAAAAGGGCACTGGACTTGAAGTCAGAATATTTGGACTGAATCCCTACAACAATATTCGTGAACTCATTCAATGACATACAATAAATTCATAAATTTACTTTTTTACCTGTCAATTTGCTTTCTCATATTTATATCTAGCTTCATAAATATTGAAGATAAAGTATACAAAAGGAGTTTGTAAAGACCTGTGTGGGGGCACCTGGGTGGCTCAATTGTTTAAGCATCTGCCTTTGGCTCAGGTTCTGATCCTGGAATCTGGGGATCGAGTCCTGCAAGGTTGGGCTCCCTGATCAGTGGGGAGCCTCCTTCTCTCTCTCCTTCTACCACTCCCTCTGCTTGTGAACACTCTCTCTCTCTCTCCAGTAAATAAATAAAACCTTTTTTTAAAAAAGGCCTTGCGATTATTAATTATTGCTTTTTTAAAACTTAATATGAGAGGCTTTTCATTCATTCCTTTTCATTCCTTCATGTGATTTTTGCCCAACTGTTTTTTTGCTGAAAGACTTTTGACAAGAGATGGGGTCAGCAATTATATTACAGATATACAAAACAAAATAGTAGTAACTGGTATTTTGCTTATGAAAAGGTAAAATTGTTTTTTTGTAAACTGTAATGATATTTATTTCAACCTCATTTGGGGAAGAGAACAATTTTTCTGATTTGGGGGTAAGATGAGTGGCTGACTTTTTAAACAGAAATGCTTCAAAGTCAGTTAACACTTTTTAAGCAAAGATGGGGAGAAGGAAGAAGGGGCGGTGCTCTTAGTTTGTTACAGTTGCTTCAAGTCAGGATAATTAGACTCCCTTAAGGTCTCAGCACACGGTAGTTGTCTTCGAAGGGCTGCTGTTCTTCTCACCAGTACATTTTATCATAGCAAAACCAAGTTGTTTTGAGAACAAATCCCAGGTAAGGACTTTTTTGTGGGTGCTAACTCCCTGTGACATGATGGCTACCACTATGGCTGGCACGGGCCAAAATGAGTGCTTTTCTAATGTTCACGGTAGGCTATGATTGTGTCAAGGACACTGCCGACCCCCCTCCCTGTATTGTTGTAAGCCCATCAGCAGAGTAATGAAAGCAGATGTGTAGGCTAAAGTGCCCAAGGTAGTAAAGAAAACCAGATTATGTTTTTTTCTAACTGGACAAGTTGTAGTTTCAGGAGTTTGAAAAGCCAAACTTGAATGCTTTTCTGGTGACGGATTATAAAGTAAGGAAGGTTTCAAGAACATAATGTGGGAAGAGATCGTATTGTAGTCTGGGAAGTATCAAACAATAACAAAGATGAAAAAAACTCTTACTTAAAGATTAGCAGATCTACTCTTAGACCTTAGAAAAGCTTTGTGTTTACATCTACTAGGTAGTCAAAAAAAGAAAAATCATGTCCCTTCATTATCAACTAACATTTTCACATTCCTTATTCCCCATTCCCCCATCCTCTCACCACTCCCTGGATAAAGCTAACAAGCAAACTGAAATCCAGGAACAGGGTGGCTGCCACTGAGCCCAGTTTGTATCTGCACAGCATAAGAAACAAGTCTATTAATTTCACTGGGGCTCCAGGGTGGCTCAGTCGGTGAAGCTTCTGACTTCGGCTCAGGTCATGATCTGAGTCCTATAACTGAGCCCAGGCCTGGGGCTCTCTGCTCAAGGGAGTCTGCTTGTCCCTCTCTCTCCCCCCCCCCCCCCCCGCTCATGTGCACAAGTGCTCGCTCGCGCTCTCTCTCTCTCTCTCTCACACACACACACACACACACAAATAAATAAATAAATCTTTTTAAAAAAGAATTTCACTTAAAGGAAACATAATTACTTTTTTTTTTTTTTTTTGAGGTTTTATCTATTTGACAGACAGAGATCACAAGCAGGCAGAGAGGCAGAGAGAGAGAAGGGAGCAGGCTCCCCGCCGAGCAGAGAGCCCGATGCGGGGCTCGAACACAGGACCCTGGGATCATCACCTGAGTGGAAGGCAGAGGCTTAACCCACTGAGACACACAGGCGCCCTAATTACTTTATTAGTAAAAATTCAGCTTAGGCTTTTTTAAATAAAGTTGGTCACCTACCATACTCTGCATCTTTATACTTACTGGAAAAGCACCCATACTTTCATAAAATGACACCCTTTCTATCACAGATGATTGATTCAGGGACCATTTTCTGTCATGTAAACTCAGAATCAGAGAAGGCCAGCCCTCATTAAAAAAAAAAAACACAACACAATAAAAAACGTAACATAGAGAGGCAAGAGACGGAGAGTTTACTCGTTGCCCCCAAAATATTACAGCTAGAACTTGTTCTTAGTTTCTGTGCTGCACACCGTAACAATTCAAAGTCTTTATGGGTAGAGAGCCCAAAACTGATTGGTATTTTTACTAATCTTGCCAGGTCAGTCTATGGGGCAGCCAGGTTTGAGAACTATGGTTCTAGACAGTTTGGCTGAGGCTGAAATGCATGTACAGTGTGGGGAGTGAAAGATACCCCAGTATCTGTTCAATAAATAATTCTTAGTTAATATACTTTTAAAATATATCATTGGTGTCATATTTCATTAAAATATATTCTAATGTTATGTTACATTTTGATCAGTTGGCTTAAAGAGAAATTTATAACACATTTCTGAATTGTCATTCTTTTGACCAGAGGTCAAAAAAAAAAAAAAAAAAAAGTAAAGGTCTGCAGTTTCAGTGTTAAAAACAGAATATATGTAATTGTATTGGTTTAGTAGGAGTCTCACCTTCATGCTTTTCAACATCAAGCATAAGAACTGCAGTATTTCCCAGATTGCTTCATCCAGAGATAAATGCCTACAGTTTACTCCCTAAGTGTTAACAGCTTTTGCAGATGTTCATGAAAATGTTTCATCATCTCTATCTGCCTTTTACGTAGGAAACATGTAGGTTTTTCTGTAGAAAAGGGGACCCAAAATTAATGAAATTTTTGTCTTTTTTACATAAAAAGTAAAATCTTCAAAGTGTTGATTTTGTGAGATTTTCTTAAAAACTTCTTTTGGCCCCTTATTTTCCCCCTTTCAGACCTCGGGCCAAATTTTTATTGCTTTTCTCATTTTTTTGATGAGTTTTTCACATACTTCTTCTGGTTTTTGTTCTAGATTTTTGATATGCACTTCATGTACCAGAAGATTCAATCTGATTGAGACATATTTTCTTTTTTAATTTCTATAAACCTCTTCTCTTTAACTTGTTACCTAACTCTTTACATCCAAATTAAGAAGCAGTGTTCACATCATTCAGTTTTGTTACCTTAATGTCTCCTGATCTATCCCTGAGGGAGATAAAGATTTATATTCATAAAGGGTAACTTCTCATAATTTAGATTCTGCCTATTAATGTCCAGCAATTTGTTCATCATAAAGTAAACATAAGTTTTGTGAATCCAAATATTTCCCTTAATGAAAACAATAAAAAAATCACCATGTGTTCATTCTAGGATGATGGTGTTCATTCTTCTTATGTTCACTTGCAGGGACCACTCACCTTACTTCCTTCAAGGCCTGCTGTGACTGTGTACCTGACCATCTTCATGACTTACCAACATTTCCTAGACATCAGCGTGGTTTAGTGGTTCTGTGTCCCTAGACATCAGAGTGGTTTAGATCACTGTTAGTGGTTCCCTGCCTGAAGCATTGCTTTTGTACGTCATATTTGTTTGGTTAGTTGTTTTTGTACAGGATATTCTAGTTCTCTGGATCTGCCCTAAAATAGAGCAATCAAAATTTGTTCACTAAGTTCTAGAGATTTTTTTTTAGAATTCAACAAGTGGGCTCATAACAAATTTTACTTCTTTTACCAAAATGTTCTTTTAGCATAACTGCCTTTTAGTTATTCTATCATTGTATTTAATTGACACATCCTAATTATTCATACCTCAGAATTAATCTCATTTTCTCTTACCTCTCTCTTCACTGTGTCCTACTGTTCCATTGGCTGAAATTTCTTTTGGTACTATTCAATGAGTCAAAAATTTATGGTTATCTGCAAACCTTTCATTTTTATTTGTTTTTGTTTCCTAGGAGATAGAGAACTCTTTGATAAAAAGGTAGAAAATTCTTTCATTTTCTTATAGGCGGACAGATACACTGTTTCCAAACAGCCTAGGAGAGGAACATATCCAAAGTATATAGCAAGGAATGTTTTAATGTATTGTTCCACTGGGAGGAAATATTGTTTTGCAAATTTGGCAGACATGTTTTATTCTATCAGCTCAGAAATGATGGCCAGGTAATCTGAAAAAGTAAAACAAAGAATTAATCAAACCAGCAAGCAAGGAAGATCCAAAAGAGAAGTGTTCTTCTCAGTGTTGCTAGAAAGTCTCATTTGAATTGCTATTAAACTGTGAAATGTTCAGCAAGTACTTATTAATTGGCTACTGTGCCGGGACTCTACTAATTCTTGGAGATTCAGAAGTAAAGAAACTGTATTGATGGACTTGCACTCTTATCTCTTTAAATCATCTTTGATATAGGAGGGTTGGCATTAATATGTTAACAATAAATAAGAACAAAGATTTAATGGCTTGTCATAGATCAAACAGAAACTTAAAATACCTGTATTCCTTTTTTTGGTGTCCCCCCAAACTAGAATGATGTAATTTGTTGTAATTTTTTAAAATGTATTGTCAAGATAGTAAATGAAATTTAAAGCAGGAAAAAAAACATTTTTAACTGATGCAGTTCAGATTCTGTTCTCTTTAGCTTGAATAATTTACAGTTTGAATTAATATAACTTGGTTGCTTATTTCATAAACTCTTCCCCAAGCAAGAAACTCATTTCTAAAAGCAAGACATTTTAGCAATGGGTGACCCTCCTTGCTTCCTTTCTTGGATTCATTCCTTTGTTCTGCAAATAATTTAGTGCTATTTATGTGTCAGGCACTACACTTGGCTCTGCTCAGACTTCTTCCAAATTAATGAAAGAATCAGTACAGATGTCCTGCAGCCCAGCTGCATATTCTTTCCACTAAAACTTTTGCACTTGTTTTCATCTTCTGGTACATCTGACAGGTACACTCTGTACGAATTAAACTGAAAGTCATGAAGTCTTTTGGCTCTACATTTATGAAGCTGTAGTGTTCCTCCTTCTGTGGTGTTGTTCAACCTACTTCTCATGCATTAAAAAAAATCTTAATTCTTTGGCCTAACATGCATGTATTATCTCCATTCCACTGTAATATAATAGACTACTCTTTCCAAAGTTTTTCATATGCTATCCAATGAACACATCAATGTGCTAACTTAATGAGACTTGCTTCTTCAAATTGTATTGTAGATTTTCATTTATATTGAAACATGGGCCGTGTAGACACTTTACAACTATATACTCCTGGACAAACATTATTTAGGCTACCTTGAGTCACACTGCTTCTCAGTTCCCTGCCCTTCTTCTGCCCTTCTCTACCAGAAAGTATAGTATGATTGAGATATTGTTAGAAAATGAAAGATAACAGTAATCTCAATTATTTATTTTTTTTTCTTTTACAGGTCAAGGATTTCTTTTATTTTTTTCTTTTTATTTGTAGATATGGTATATTTATCTAATCCCTGAAGCTTTGTAGAGAGGTGGAAAAGGATTAATATGGAAGAGATGTGAAACTAGGAACTGAAAATGAGATTGAATAGCATCCCACAATACAGAGGTGTGGTGGGAGCAAGTGGTGGCTAGTTAGGAAGCAGGCAGTAATGATTGTATCATTGGGATCACAAGGCAAATTTCTATCACCTGTACCCAACCCAGAGTCTCTTTTGCCCATGCTCTCCTAGGTGTAAGACAGAAATCACATGCTTCTGAATCGGTTTTGTTATTCCTTTTATTTTAAACATTCAAAAAATGGGGGTGCTTGGGTGGCTCAGAGGGTTAAGCCTCTGCCTTCGGCTCAGGTCATGATCTCAGGGTCCTGGGATTGAGTGCCTCATTGGGCTCCCTGCTCAGCAGGGCGCCTACTTCCCCCAATCTCTCTGCCTGCCTCTCTGCCTACTTGTGATCTCTCTTTCTGTCAAATAAATATAAATAAAATCCTTTAAACATTCAAAAAATGTTTCTTTTTTAAATTTAAGTTTGATGCTTTCAAATGGAAGCATTATTCCACTATTTGTCCCTTACCTTGATTCCCAAGGAACCCATACAGATTGTTCAAGATAGCTGTTGAATGAAATGATAACAGAATAACAATTTGATGTGTGCTTCTTTTGTTTCATTAGAGCGCTAAAGGCTGAATTTATTAGCTTTCCAAATTATGTACAAATATGGGCTTATTTTCTTCACTGTATAAATTCAACTTCAAAACTTATGCAACATTTTTAGTTTTCTGGTTCTAGATTCTGCCTTCTTGCAAAACACCCTGCAGAGTCAGTTGAAATTATGGCATCTTTTATAATTGTATCATGTGCATCACTATGTATAACCATGATAACATTTCAGAATACAGCTGGTTGAAATATATATCAAATTTAAAACACTGCATATTCACACCATAGACCATAATTACAAAAGAAATCTGCAGGATATAATATCACTGTGAGAATTTCAATGCTGATAATTTGTTTTATGTTAAGCAGGAATCCTAGACCTAAATGTAAATGGAAAAGAACATAAAACTCCTTGAATAAAACCTAGGGAGAAACCTAGATGACTTAGGGTATGGTGATGTCCTTCTAGATACAAGATCAAAAACATGATCCATGAAGAAATCATTGATAAGCCAAGTTTCCTTAAATTAAAAACTTCTGCTCTGTGAAAGACATTGTTAAGAGAATGAGAAGGCAAGCAAAAGATGGGGAGAAAATACTTGAAAAAGACACTTGATAAAGAACTGTTATGTAAAATATACAAAGAACTTTTAAAACTCGACAATACAAAAAATAACCGAATTTAAAAATGGGCCAAAGACCTTAACAGACACCTCATCTAAAAAAGACAGACAGATGGCAAATAAGAACATGAAAAGATGTTCTACATCATACGCCATCAGAGAAATGCAAATTAAAACAATAAGATACCACCACATACTGGAATGGCCAAAACCCAGGACACAAACAACAAATTCTTGGCAGAGATGAAGAGCAACAAGAACTGTCATACATTGTTGATGGGAATGGAAACAAGCACAGACACTTTGGAAGACAGTTTGTTGGTTTCTTACAAAACTAGACATAGTCTTAGGACCCAGTACATGGGCTCCTTGGTATTTGCACAAATGAGTCAAAAAATTATGGCCTTACAACAACCCGCACCTGGATGTTAATAGCATTTTTATTCAGAACTGCCAAAACTTGGAAGCAACCAAGATGCCCTTCAGTAGGTAGGAGACATGGAGACAATGAAATTATTTGATGATAAAAAGAAAAGAGTTGCCAAGCCATGAAAAGACTGGAGGAATCCTAAAGGCCTGCTAGTAAGTGAAAGAATCCAACCTGAAAAAGCTACATACTGCATGAATTTTAACTCTGTAAAAATATATCATGATAGACATATGTCAATATACATTTATCCAAACTCAACAGTGTACATCAGGAGTGACCCTAAAGTAAACCATGAATTTGGGTTATTATAATGTGCAAGTGTAGGTTCATCCTTGGTAAAAAAAAAAAAATGTACCATTCTGGTGAGTGATATTGAAAGTGGGAAACCTAAGCATGTGTGGCCTCAGAGGAAATACAGGGAATATCTGTACCTCCCTCTCAATTTGGTTATAAACCTAAAACTGTTCTTTAAAAAAAAAAAAAAAAAGTCTTATTTTTCAAAAGAGGTATGCAGCTTACCCTAAGAATTCACATTTCTGAATATATTTATAAAATGTCAGTTGCTCTGATTCAGCCCAAAACTTTTAAATCAGTAAATAATTCACTTTGCATACAAATACTATACAAAAAGATGCTCTCTTAATAAGTTAATGAATTATCTGTCTACATTTAAGGACAAAGGCTAATTCTTTGGTCTTTACTCGCAACATAAACACTCATTTCATTGAGTCTAAAACCCTTATGTCATAATAATAGTGAAATTGTGGCATTTGGGACTGTCATGTGTAAAAAACTGAATTTGAAATATCCACATATAGTTAAATATTTTTCTGATTTTAAGAAATTTCCTTTTCTCCTTTTTGCTTTTGGGAGTGCTGACCTCTAAAGTTTCCTAGGTCTTTAAATTTTTATTGAAGTGCTTTGGGCATTTTGGAATTTTGCAAACATGCATAAATATATGATGATCACATGACCTAGTTGATAGTGTCTAAGAAATATACTTTCATTAAAAATATTTTTATACCTTTCGGGGCACCTGGGTGGCTCAGTGGGTTAAGCCTCTGCCTTTGGCTCAGGTCATGATCTCAGGGTCCTGGGATTGAGCCCCGCATTGGGCTCTCTGCTCAGCGGGGAGCCTGCTTCCCCCTCTCTCTTTGCCTGCCTGTCTACTTGTGATCTCTCTCTCTGTCAAATAAATAAATAAAAAATCTTAAAAATATATATATATATATTTTTATACCTTTCATAGACACACATATACACAAGAATCAGCCTGAATTGGGCACCTGGGTGGCTCAGTGGGTTAAGCCTCTGCCTTCAGCTCAGGTCATGATCTCAGGGTCCTGGGATAGAGCCTGGCATTGATCCGGCTCTCTGCTCAGCAGGGAGCCTGCTTCCCTCTCTCTCTCTGTCTGCCTCTCTGCGTACTTGTGATCTCTCTTTCTCTGTCAAATAAATAAATAAAATCTTTAAAAAAAAAACCAGTTTGAAGTGGACCTAACATTTAAAAAAACTGTTAGATAAAAAAAGAGTAAGTTTTAAATATACCTGTACGAATGGACAGAAAAATTATTTAATATGTTCTGTGAATGGTAAAATAACAAAATATAATAAAATTAGATTTCAAGAACAGAACACACTTTAAAAAAAAAACTATTCCAATATCCCTTTCTACATTGAAGTGAATGTCATAACATTTAGAACAAAGTTATGACAATAGTCTTAAGATTCAAGATAGATTTTTTTAAGATTTTATTTATTTACTTGAGAGAGAGAGAGAATGAGAGAGAGAGAGCACGAGAGGAGAAAGGTCAGCAGGAGAAGCAGACTCCCTGCGGAGCAGGGAGCCCGATGTGGGACTTGATCCAGGGCCCCCAGGATCATGACCTAAGCCGAAGGCAGTTGCTTAACCAACTGAGCCACCCAGGTGTCCTCAAGATAGGTTTTGATTCAGGATTCAATCCCATTACCTGCTGGGCCAGTCACTTTATCATCTCTAAGCCACAGTTTTCTCATTCCTTCCATCTTTCCACCACTTCACATTCCCAGAGAGCCCAAGTTTATGACAGTGTGTTGTTCTTCTATTTTCTTCTCCATGCTCATAAATCATACATGAGCATATCTAGTATATGCATACATCTATACATGGTGTATATACATATGTCCATATATACACATTTTTTTAGCAAAGATATCTTTTTAGCAAAGAATCACCCCATGTTTTTTAGTATAATTTTACTTCAGAAAGAATTATGTTCTCTTTTTCCTCTTGATCAATCATACCTATTTGTGCCTCCTTGAGATGATATTGAAATCATTTTGATTAGGGTTCCATGTGTTCCCCAAACACTCAGTTACTCTTTTCAATTTTGTATTGCTATATTCTTGGAAATACAACTCATTTTCTACTTCGTGTATCAAAGGCAATTTGATCCAAATAGTATAAATGAATTTAAGCTTTTAAAATCATATAAACTCCATCCATGGGCACAAAATAACATGAAAATGTACCTTTGAAACCACTGTCAATTATATTTTCAACATCATAGAATATGTGAAGACCCAGAAAACTAGTGAATGGCAAACTCTTCCAATTCTGGAAATCCAATTTTCCAGGGGAAAAAAAAAGAAAAAATATTGACTAGTAGAAATCACACACACACACACACACACATTCTATTTTAATTTTCTATGGTTGCTTTAACAAATTACCACCAGCTAGATCACATTAGATAACAGAATTCTATTCTGTCACAGTTCTGGGGGATAGAAATCTGAAGAAAAGATGTTAGTAAGGTTGATTCATTCTTGCAGACTCAGGAAGAATCATTTCTATGCCCCTCTCCTAGCTTCTGGTAGTTGTTAGTAATCTTTGGTGCTCCTTGGCTTTATACATACATCACTCAAATCTCTGCCTGCTTTGTCACATGGTACTTCCCTTTGTCTGCCTCTGTGTTCTAATTTCCCTGTTCTTATAAGACACTAGTCATTGGATTAGGAACACCCCAATTTAATATAGTTTCATTCTAATTTAATTATATCTGTAAAGGCCCTGTGTCCAAATTAAGACCAACCACACACACAGATACTAAGGGTGAGGGTAGTAAGTGATCTTTTAGGGTATGTAATTCAATGCACAATATACAGCAATGTCAATTTCAGGCAAATTTATAGTACTTTTTTTTTAATAGTGGTATGCAAGCACTTAGCAAAAGGAGTGGTGAACCACATTAACCATTTTGTGTTCTCAAATGTCAAAACTCATAAAATGGACACACTTCCCTTTTCTGCTCGTTACTATAAAGAGATCATGAGAACACCAGGATGAACATTATTTTTAAATACATGTAGCAGAAATTTTCATTTTAATTGCTTTGGGCAAGGAAAAAAAAGTGATTACATAACAGGACAGTCCAAGTGGATTTTTAGCTGATTGAACAATTATAGAATTCAGTAATCAATACTGAATTTCTGTCATCCTGAGATTAGCTTCTAGTAATGAATGACATACCAGATTCTTTATCTCAGCATTTGTATCAATGATATGAATGAAGACATAAAAAGAGCAAACATAAAAAGTCAAATTTTAATGACAAAAATCTAAGAAAAATCTAATATGATAGGTTAACAGAATACAAATTCAAATTAACCTTGATAGGCTACATCTAATCTTAGTCATAAAGCTGAGGAGCCAAACTGGTTTAATGAAGAAGATGAAATTATATAAGCAAAATATGAGTTTGTTTCTAAAATAAAAAGTCAGTTGCCTATATAGACACCATATCTGTAGCTTTAAAGAGTTGGTTTTATGATATCACCTATAAATAGCTAATCAGATTGTGTTCTTAAATTGTCATTAAATGATGGGGCACCTGGGTGGCTCACTTGGTTAAGCTTAGGTCATGATCTCAGGGTTTTGGGATAGAGCGCCACATAGGGCTCCCTGTTACCTGCTCAGCGAGGAGTCTGCTTCTCCCTCTCCACTTTTGCGCTTATGTGCTCTCTCTCTTTCTCTCTCTCTTAAATAAATAAATAAAATCTTTTTTTTTTTTTAATGAATTTCTGAGTGAGACCTCCCTAAAGTAGCCCTAAATGAGCCGGTAAGATTCCAAAAACTTCCATTACATGTGATCTGAAGAAAAACAATTTCATTACAAGGATTTCTGTTTTTACCGACTTTTCCTGGTTAATGTGCCAGAGAAATTAGTTTGAAATACAACATTTATGTCAAGTCCATCCATAAGGAGAAAGCTGACAATGAGAAACTTTACCCTGAAGCATATTGTTTCTGGCATCCTGTTCCTATCTAATGCTGCACACAAATACAAATATTTCCCATTGTTCAAAATACACTGATTAGTTAGAAGGAAAGTTTATTTTCTGGGTCAGTGTTATAATATTTGAAGACTGTGAGAGCCATAAAATACTTTGACTCCAAAAATTTTGAGAGTAGCAAGGGTTATCATTGAAAACTGGGCACTTCACCTTATATTGTTTGCTGGCAAAACCATGAAGCTATTACTCTAGTTGCTGGGAAGAGCTGCTCTCCCATACTTACCTCCCTCCAACCCCAGCTTCAGCTTACTCTCATTTCTTGTTATCTTTGTTCATTTTTTTGTTAAAATTCTTTGGGCTTCATTTCCCTTATTCCTTATATACAGACCTTACCAAAGAACTGAGGTTATCTACAAAATACTAATAAATAAAATTTCTCTAGTATCAATGAAAAGACAGACTAACTGCAGAGTAACTAATGTTGGGGTTTAATCACCACAAATATACTAGAAATGGTTAATATGCTGATAAAGCTAACGTAACTGGGCTCATTAATAGAGCCCTATTGATAATTCATTGTGTTACGTAAGTATCAGACCAACTATTAGAAAGCAATTAATAACTCTAAGGAAGGTTATCTCAATGTAGGGAATCTGTAATCATGACAAATAGAAATAGCAGAAAGAAGGTGTTCAATCTCAGGAAGAAAATATTTAAGGAAAAGTGGATAGCAACTTATGAAAACTTAAAAGCTATTAAAGTTAGAAATATATTCTCTTTTGGAGCAAACTATAGACTCAAGAAAAAAACAAAGTCTGTCTTCTGGATATAGATTTTGTTTAATAAAAAGAGCTTTCTAACAGTTTGGTTAATCTAGTAATGAACGGCTTAAAAATGTTGAGTTTGTGAGAGTTAAAGTTTCAATAATGATAAGTTAGCTTGTACTGGGATAACTCTTCCATTGATAGGAATAATAAACCTGGAAAAAGAAAAAGCCTCACAACTATTTGAAGATATTGGAGAGCTGTCAAAAGCCGGCCAACACTAGGGGATTTGACCAGCAAAAGAAGGGAATTATAATAACTTAGTGAGATGCATGTTTATATAGCCTTTTCCCTGTGCACATTCCCCAGTCTTCAGGTGCAGGGCAGCTAGGACTCAAGTAGAATGCTTTAGTTTTATTGACTTGTGATGTCAGTGAAGAGCTTTCAGGAAGCATATTAAGGGTAAGAAGAGAGAGTAGGTGACACAGAGGGAAGAGCATTAGTACCTGCCTATAAAGAGCCCTAAAATCCCTGACTGACCATTGAACTACACATGGCCTGGAGAAACTCCAGTGATGCCAGCAGAAAGTAGCAGCTAAAAGGACTAGACAGAGATTTCAGTTACTGTTCACAGCAAGGAAATAGAATTTGGAATATGAGTACTGCCAAGGATAGAGGAGCTTGGTAAAACCATCAGGCCCTTGACAGACTGGTCTTAAAGTATAAACCAAAGGCTCCAGAAGTTAAAGATGATTTGCCTTTAATTACATGTCAGAAAATGATTAATTCTTGTCAGAGGAAGAAGATAAAAATCAGAAACTCTGTAATATATTATCCTTAACATCTTATACACAATAAAAAATTAATATATATCCTAAGAAACAGAAAATTGTGAGTGTCTGTGCTCTGTCAAAATAAAACAAAACAAAAAAACAACCTATAGAAACAGATCCCGAGGTGAATCACATATTGGAAATAGGGTAGTAAGCAGGTATTATAAATATGCTTAATAATGTATAGAAAATGATGGTCAACATGAATGAACAGGTATGAAATCTCAACAGGTAAACAGAAGCTAGAAGCTGTGAAAAAGAATCAAACAGAAATACTAGAGTTGAAAGTGTAATATTGGTAATGGGCCTAACAGCAGATTGAAATAAGGCCAGTATATTATGAAGAGCAATCCAGAGAAATTATTCAACTTAGAAAAAAATTAGAAAAAAGTAAACAAAGTCTTGGTGATCTATGAGGCAACATTAAGTAGTCTAACAAACATTTAATTGGATTCACAGAAAGAAAGGAAAGAGCAAGAATGGGCTAGGGAAGTAATTTTAAAATAGTGGTTGAAAGTTTACCAGGATCACCATACATATCTATGACACTCAGAGGACTCTAAGCAGGAGAAATACAAAGAAAACCACACATCATAAACTAATCTCAGAAAACCAAAGCTAAAAAATTTTATCTCAAAATCAATAATATGAATCCCATCAGATAAAAATAGAAATTAAAACTATAGGGAAAGAAAAAAAATCTGTGCACCCAAAATTCTATATCCAGTGAAGTTACCATTAAAATGTACACAAAATAAAAATATTTTTAGATTTAAAAAGCTAAGAGAATTTATCTGTAGCTGTTCTGGACTACAAGAAATACTAAAGGAAATTCTCCAGCCTGAAGTGAAGTGAGATAAGTATCTACAAGAAAAAGTGAAGAGCAAGAATTATGTATATGTGGGTAAATATAAAAGTTACCTCTTTTCTTCTCTTAATATCTGTAAAAGACAGCCAACTGCTTTATCAAAGCAACATTTTACTACGGTGTTTATAATTTGTGTGCATGTAAAGCGTAAGAGCAATGGTACATAGTACTGAGGAACCAAAAAGTCCTGTTGCAAATCTTTTCATTTTATATGAAGAAATACAGTATTAACTCTAAGCAGACTGTGGTAATGTAAGCACACTCAGTAAAAACAAAATACAAAGAGATGTAGCTAAGAAGCAGAGGAACTAAAATAGGACTAGTACAAAGAAACAATGAATTTGTCATCCCTTGACATATCAAGTAGAAATGTCATCAGATCAGGAATCTTAGAAAGACATGGGTTTGAATCATTTTTATTCCCCTCAAAACTTCTGATTTGGGCAGAAGAGGCACTGTCATTAATTTCTTTTCCCTTCCCCCTCAAAGCGGTATGTTTCACAAAACATGTTTTGCTTTTGAATTTTTTGCCATCTTTCATGTGGCCATTGTGAACTCAGTCTCTTGATCACTCATGAATTCAGAACAAGGTTAATAAAGAGTATTATTGCTTTGCTGCAGTTTTGGCACCGGCTTCTTTTATGCTTTCCATATAAATTTCTTTCTGTATGTACGTCATGCAATTATTACTGAGAAATACAATAAGAATTTTAAAACCTATTCTTACATGCATACTAACAATTAGCATACATACAAAGAAAAATGGAAAATTCCAGAACTCCACTCCCATATGTCTTCCCCTATCCAAACTTCTCTCATAGTGGAGCACTGCCAAGTACTCTTCAGAGCTTCATCTAATTTATTTCTGCCCAGCTCTGATTTTTTTTCTTATAACGTCAGGGACCTTTTTAGACTCCCCCAGCTCCAGTCAGTGGACTGTGCTTCTCCCCATGGACCACCCTAGCTGAACCCCAGGAGTTTGAAAAAAAGCATTTGTGCTCAACAATCGTATTAACAAATGGCAGTTTTCTCCCAAGGTCAAAAAACTAGGCAACACTTCTCCCCTTCTCTTTTTCCTGGACTCCCTCCCTCCAACATCAAACTGGCCTCCTCCAGCCCTGTGGAAAAGCAAACAGAATGCCTGGGCCCGCGCCTGAGTGTATTTCCAGCTAGCATTGCATTGTCAAGGCCAATTCTCCAAGCCAAGGGTCTGAGGGGTGGGAGCAGATGCAAATTAACCGGACTCTTGCGAAACAGTGGTTTCCTCTCTCCCTTTCCGCGCGCAGTCATCTGTGTCAGCAGAACTCCTCACAGGCTGTGCAACCTGCCTCCCCGACTGGAGGCAAACGTCGACAGGCCCTTAGCTCTCTCTAGAGCTCTGACAACTTTTCTCTCCGTGTCCCCCTCTCCGTCCTTTCTCATTTGGACGCCCACACCGGTGGCGCCCCGCGCCCCTCCGACAACCGACCCGCGGCGGCCCTGGGCCCAGCGCGGGGGGCGGGGTCCGAGGCCCGCGCGGCCTCTCGCCCCGGGGGAGGGTCCGGGCGAGCCGGGACCACGCCCCTGAGCCCCGCACCGCCCCCTCCCCTCGGGGCTCTGGTTTGTTTTTCTTTTGAAAAGTCCTCCTCTTCCTTCTCTCCTCCTCTCACCCCTCTTCTCTACCCGCTCCACCGGGAAAGTTAGACCCCGGGCCTGGCGTCGCGGGTGCGGAGAGGACATCGGGCCCGCGGTGAGTGGAGCCGGGGCGGGCGAGGAACGGGGTCCGGGAGGCGGGAGCGTCGGCTGGGTGGTGAGGGGAGGCGGGAGCTGGCGGACGCGGGGGCGCGCGGCGTCCTGGGCTGGCGCTCGCCCGCCCCCTGTGCCGCGCGCGGCGTCCTCAGGTGGTGCGGGAGTCTCGGGGCTCCAGGCGCGCGTCTGCCGGGAGACGCGGCGGGATTGGCAGAGCCTCTTTCCAGCCCTGGGTTGGGGTTTGGGGCCCCCTGGACGTGAGCGGCTGCGGCCCCGGCATGAAAGCTGTTGGAAAGATCGTTCTGTAAAAGCAAAAATGCGCTCTGGGAGAGTTGTCTGCGCTTCCCAGCCCTCCCCGTCTCCTCTCTAGCGCGTTGCTGGGGGCCGCCCTCGACCCCCGAGGGTCTCTGCCCCGAAGGCCGGGTCCTGCCTGATGAGACTCCCCTTGCGTCTCTCGCGGGCATCCCCTCGGCGCTGCACTCCGGTACTCCCGCCAGGCAGATTCGCAGGTGAGAGCGTTTGCGGTTACTACGAATTTGGCGGGCGGAGGGGCAGGGGTTACAGGAGAGAACCCTTCTCTCATTTTAAAAATGCAGACAAACCGGGGAGATATAATTTATTTTGGGGTGTACTTAGGATATTTCTGTAAATATTAAACGTTTGTGTTCCAAGACTTAGATTTTTCTTTCATCTATTTTCCGGTATTCTTATCTTAGGATCTACAGTTCAGTTGAGTTCTTTATTCTATATTCTATACTGCGTATTTAAAATGTAGCTACCAAAACGAGTTCAGGTGAAGCTATTAGGAATTAAGATTAATTTCCACATATATAAAAGATTGATTTCCCACCTACTTAAGAGTATGAATTTAATATTTTACTCCACGGTCTTGGTTAATTTTGAGATACTAGCCTCATTTCCATTAGATTGGAAAAGACAAGAATGCCCCTCATGACCTTCTGTGATGATGATGTTAGTTGTATAGGCCAGTGGTATCAGGCTAAGGGAACACATTAACATTCTGACTAGGAAAAAAAGAAACGAAATTATCTTTTTACGCATAATGTGATTATGTATGTAGCATTGTTCGTAATACAGAGAACTTGGAAACAGTTTCATAGCCATTGGTTGGGATTTGGTTACATAATTTATGGTACATCCAAAGGTGGGATAATGTATAGTTTAAAACATTTGATAGCTCTAAATGTTCTAAAGTGGAAGTATATCCAAATTTTAATATAAGTTGGAACACAAAAAACAAGTTGAAACAGTACATATAAAAATAGAATGTATACAGTAACATTTCTGTAAATAATAATGTAGAACTAGACTGAATTATATTATGTGTATTCATGTTCTAGTGATGTTCTAGTTAAAGTGATGTTACTATAATAGGAAAAATAATAAAATAATAAATAATAAAGATCCTGGAAATGTATAGTAATTTATATAGAATAATTCCTTTCTGGGGGCGCCTGGGTGGCTCAGCAGGTTAAAGCCACTGCCTTCCGCTCAGGTCATGATCCCAGGGTCCTGGGATCGAGCCCCACATCGGGCTCTCTGCTCTGCAGACAGCCTGCTTCCTCCTCTCTCTCTGCCCCTATGCCTACTTGTGATCTCTGTCTGTCAAATAAATTAAAAAAAAAAAAAAAGAAGAATTCCTTTCTGGATATATTAGTTGTCATTCAATATAGAAAAAATAATATTTTCTTTCATAAAGTTTCCCATATTGTTCTCTTTATTTACTTTATTTTTGAATGTCCTCTTTCAGCTTCTGCCTTTGAAAATCCCTTCCTTTATCTCCTTCCTCAATATTGAGTGCTATGATGTTTCTTAGAGACACACAACTGAAAACTGAAAACACACAACTGAGAGATTTCACAGCCTGTTAACTTTCTTACAAACAAAAATGCAGGAATGTTCATGTTTATTATGTATTTTAGCAGCATTGTACTAAAATTAAAGTTATTACCTTTACAGTACTTCAGGATGAGAAAGAGATGCTTAAAGGAAAAATAAAATGGGACTACAAGAAGTAAAAGCCTCTGTAATAGCTTTTTGAGTAGGATAGTTTCTTAACTCTAGCTGTGTGACAGCAACCTGTTAAGTTGCCACGGTGTGGAACAGAAAGTGACTGAATTCTTCTCAGTCACTGGACTTTAATTCATTCATACTGAACCCACTCAACTATTCAACTATAACTATAACTATATTCAACTATAACTTGGTTCCCTAGTAACCAAGAAACCCCCAAAAATTAATCAACACAATTATACATACTTACAAGAGCCAAGATTTTGGCTTAAGGTCTATAAAGACTTGGAAGTGTGTGTAAAACATTTCAACTTCAGTGAACTTGAGATCTAAATAGTTATAGATACATTACAAGAGAGTATGTTGTCAGTTTTATTTTTATTCTTTTTCAATTCAGATTATAAAATCTGTTAGATTATATTCCTTATACAAGAAGGAGAATGTATCACTTAAAAATTTTACAGTGTGGGGTGACTGGGTGGCTCAGTGGGTTAAAGCCTCTGCTTTGGGCTCTGGTCATGATCCCAGGGTCCTGGGATCAAGTCCACATCAGGTTCTCTGCTCAGCAGGGAGCCTGCTTCCCACTCTCTCTCTGCCTGCCTCTCTGCCTACCTGTGATCTCTGTCTGTCAAATAAATAAATAAAATCTTTTAAAAAAATTTTTTTACAGCGTATTTTGGATTTCTTTTGAACTTCAGAAGAGATTTACTTGGGTCTACCAATAAGGCTTGGAGGAAAAATTTAGATAGGTATTGCATTAGTAAATTGAAGATTTAATTGAGTTTATTAAGATACGATTCCTTTCGAAGATGGATTTTTACTTGGGAAAGAGAGGGCGTAGATCTATAGTTATAGATGGGTGGAAGTGTGGTGAGGGGTATATCAGAATCACTTGGGAAATGGTTTCAAGCCTCATACACTTAGAGAAAGAAGTCCCCTAGCTTTTCGGTTCTCAGAGTGTGATACTAAATTAGCATTGTCAGCATCACCTGGTCTTATATGCTATATGGCACATTTGGAATGGTTCCAAATTTCTTTTATACACCTCCTTCCTCCTTTTTTCTTTTTAAAGATTTTATTTATTTGAGAGAAAGAAAGAGAGGGAGAGTACAGAGAGAGAAGCAGGCTCCCCACTGAGCAGAGAGCCCAATGCAGGGCTCCTCCCCAGGACCCTGAGATCATGACTTGAGCCAAAGGCAGATGCTTAACCCTCTAAGCCACACAGGCACCACCCCCTCCTTCCTCCTTGAGAATTATTGTACTTGATTGCTAAGCTACAGATTTTTGTGTGGGAAGGAACTTTGGAAATCAGTTTGCTCAGACCTTCATGGTTGTATACCTAGCATATTTTTATTTGTATGTGTTCTATGTGACTGAAGTTCTCTTTACAAAATATTTGCATAGTTTTTTCAGTTTCAAAGTGATGAAAATTTTGTAATATTTACATTCACGAAAACAAACTGGACCATATTATTTAATAACATTTAGCAAATTTGACCTTCTTAAATATTCTTAAATATTGCATATCATATAATCTTTTAAAAATTTCTACTATGTAAAATAACTCTTTAGCAAAAATTAAAAAACTTTAACATCATAACCTAAGAATATTTACTTTAAAAATATCCTTAGCAACTCAATTCAGCTAAAAAATCTGCACAAAACACCACTATTGTATTCAGCTGTAGAAAGTATTAATTTTATTTTTATCTCAGTTGTTTTTGTACTGTTTTAATGTTGGAGGTTTATATGCTCATAAAAGTTTTGAAAAGTTTTCCCAGTAGAAAAGAAATAAAAGATCTGCAAATCTGATTATGTCCCAGATTTTTGGAATCATTTTCTTAGTTGTTTGTAATATGTGCATATGCATTCTATGTTTCTATATTTGAATAATTAAATATTTCCAGTAGAAATGTATTTTATCCCTTTACTTAATTTTTTTTTTTCTTTCTGATGGCAGTGTGAGGCCTTTATCCAAGGAAGGATAATAAGATATATTTAAACAAGTGATGACTTTATTGAGGCACAATGAGGCGGATTTTGCTGGATTCAGGATACTATTTGCTTTGGGATACATGTGGAAAGTCCTTAACCTAAACTATGTATGCAGTGTTTTTGCAGAACATTTCATTATTGTGAGAAGAATTGACCCCACACAGAATCTAATATATGATCATTGCAATAGCTAAATCCCAGAAAGCTATGGACTTTGATAAATTTACCATGGGACAATCACATTTTTAAGAGGAGAAGGAAATTGTCTGTTAATATTGTGGTTCTCCAAATGTAAGTGTAAATCAATTAGTTTGCAAGTAGATAGTATAATATGTTATCATTAGTATTTCAGCTACCTGAGGAAGTTGTATTAACTGTAGCTGAAACCCACACATGAGGTCGGTCTTTGGGGAAATTGCTATATGAATAACTTCCAGTTTATAAAATCCTTGGAAAATATATATACTTCTGGGAGTTCACCACATTCATGACCTATTGTTATTGTTCGGTTCACAATGTTTTCTTATTTCCCTTGAGATGTCTTTTTTTAGTATGGATTATTTAGAAGTGTATTGTTTTTATTTCTAAGTGGTTGGAAGTTTTCCCATTTCTCTTCAGTTAGTGATTTCTGGCTACATTACAGTATGTTCAGAAAACACACTTTGATTGATTTTAATCCTTTATAATTTTTTTAAAGATTTAATTTATTTGAGAGAGGGTGATCGAGCACATGCTGCAGAGTCGGGGGAAGGGGCAGAGGATGAGGGAGAAGCAGTCACCCTGCTGAGCACCGTGCCCACAGTGGGTCTTGATCCCAGGACCCTGAGATCATGACCTGAGCTGAAGGCAGAGGCTTAATCCACAGAGCCACCCAGGTGCCCCTGCCTTGCAATTTTTTTTAAAAATTCTTTGTAATTTTTAAAGGTTTGTTTTGTGACCCAGAATATAGTCTGTCTGGGTGAAGTTTGCATGTGTTGAAGAGAATGGGTATTCTTTTTTTTTTTTTTTTTTAAGATTTTATTTATTTATTTGACATACAGAGATCACAAGCAGGTAGAGAAGCAGGCAGAGAGAGGGGAAGAAGCAGGCTCCCCGCCGAGTAGAGAGCCCGATGTGGGGCTCGATCCCAGGACCCCGGGATCATGACCTGAGCCGAAGGCAGAGGCTTTAACCCACTGAGCCACCCAGGCACCCCGAGAATGGGTATTCTGACGTGGTTGAGTGGAGTGTACTATAAACATTGCTGGTGGTTGATGTTTTTAGTTCCTCAATGTCATTGCTGAATATCTCTCCACTGGTGCTATAGATTACTGAAGAAGGAAATACATGTTCAAGTCTCCCGCTATAACTGGGGACTTGTCTGTTTCTCCTTTCAGTGCTGTCAGTGTTAGCTTCATGGATTTTGAAGCCGTGACTTTAGGATTGCTGCTGCTTGTTGGTTTGACTCGTACTTTTAAATGCTGGCCCTCTGGTAATTTTATTTGCTCTGATATCTATTTGTGGAACATTAATCAGCTTTTTTTCCTTTTATTAACTTTACTGAGATACAGTTTACATATCATACAATTCACTTATCTTAAGTTTATTGCTTTTTACTATACTCACGGAGTTTCTCAGCCCTCACCACAATCTAATATTAGAAGATTTTCATAATTCCAGAAAGAAACTCATGCCCAATAGCAGTCACTCCACATTCCTGTCACTATTCCTCCAGCCCGTTGGAGCCCCTAATCTCCTTTCTGTCTTTATAGACTTGCTATTCTGGACAGTTCATGTAAAAGGAATCAGACAGTATGTGGTGTTTTGTGACGGACTTCTTTTACTCAGTTAATGTTTTCAAGGTTCATTCACGTTGTATGTATTAGACTTTATTACCATTTACGGCTGAACAATATCCTGTTGTCAGGATATACCACTTTTCAGAGTTTATCCCTTCGACAGTTTATGGACATTTGGGTTGTTTCCATTTGGGGGCTATTTCAAATAATGCTGCTATGTACACATTTTGTGAAAATGTTTGTTTTTATTTCTCTTGAGTATGTACCAAGAATAGAATTGCTGTCATATGTTTAACTGTATTAATCATATTAAACGCTATGTTTAATCTTTCCAGGAACTGCCAGAGTCTTTTCTGGAGCAACTGCATCATTTTGCATTTCCCCCACCAGTGAATGAGTGTTTTCCAGTATCTCCCTGTATTTGCTATTGTCTGTCTTTTTGATTATAGCTATCATAGTAGATGTGAAAAGTTGATGGTAGTTTTGATTTGCATGCCTTTGATGGCTAATGATGTTGAGAATCTTCTTATGTCCTTATTGGCATTCCTGTATCTTCCCTGGAAAAGTGTCCGAATCCTATTTTTAGTTGGGTTATTTGTCTTTATTAATTGAGTTCTGAGTATTCTCCCTATATTCTAGATAAAAGTCCCTTACCAGATATACAAATATCTTATCTCATTCTGTGGATTACTTTTTTTTATTTTCCTGATGGTATTCTTTGAACCATATACTTATAAAAATATTTTGACGAAGTCCAGTTTACTTATTTTGCTGTTGCCTGTGCTGTTGGTGTCATATCTGTGAAACCATTGCCTAACCTAAAGTGATGACGATTTGCCCCCATTTTTCTTCTAAAATTTCTTTAACCCACTGAGCCACCCAGGTGCCCCGATTTTTCTTCTAAAATTTATTAATGTTACCTTTTACACTTAGGTATATGGTCCATTTTGACTTAATTATTTTGTATGGAATGTTGTAGAGGTCCAAATCCATTCTTTCTATATAGATACACAGTTTTCCCAGCAGTTTGTTGAAAAGACTATTCCTTCCTCATTGAATAGTCTTGGCACCCAATTCTGTTTTACTGGTATGTATGTCTAACATAGGCCAGTACCATACTATTTGGATTACTGTAGCTTTGTAGTAAGTTTTATTTATTTGTTTATTTTTAATAATTTTTTTCAATTTTTTATTTAAATTTTATTTAGTTAACATACAGTGTAATATTGGTTTCAGGAGTAGAATTTAGTGATTCATCACTTACATATAACACACAGTGCTCAACACAAGTGCGCTCCTTAATACTCATCACTCATTTAGCCCATTCCCTGCCTACCTCCTGTCCATCAACCCTCAGTTTGTTCTCTGTAGTTAAGAGTCTCTTATGATTTGCTTCCCTCTCTTTTTTCCCCCTTGTTCATCTGTTTTATTTCTTAAATTCCACATATGAGTGAAATCATATGATATTTGTCTTTCTCTGACTGACTTATTTTGCTTTTATTTTGCTTAGTGTAGTAAGTCTAGCTCCATCCATATCATTGTAAATGGCAAGATTTCATTTTTTGATGGCTGAGTAATTTTATACACACACGCACACACACACACACACACATACCACACCTTCTTTATCCATTCATCAGTCAGTGGACATTTGGGTTCTTTCCATATTTTGGCCACTGTTGATAATGCTGCTATAAACATCAGGGTGCATATGCCTCTTCAAATCAGTATTTTTGTATCCTTTGGGTAAATAGTAGCGCAATTGCTGGGTCATGGAATAGCTTTATTTTTAACTTTTTGAGAATCTTCCATACTGTCCAGAGTGACTGCATCAGTTCACATTCCCACCAACAGTGTAAGAGGGTTCCCCTTTCTCTACATACTCACCAGCGTCTGTTGCTTCCTGTGCTAATTTTAGCCATTCTGACAGGAGTGAGGTGGTATCTATTGTGGTTTTGATTTGTATTTCCTTGATGATGAGTGATGTGTTGAGCATCTTTTCATGTGTCTTGACCATCTGGATGTCTCCTTGGAAAGACTGTAGTAAGTTTTAAAATCAAGAAGTGTCAATCCTCCATCTTTGTTCTTTGTTTTTAAGATTATTTTGGCTTGTTATAGTTGTCTTTTGTTTTCATATGAATTTTATGTTTAGCTTGTCAATTCCTTAAAAAAGGCAACTTTGGGGACACCTGGGTGGCTCAGTTGGTTAAGCAGCTGCCTTCGGCTCAGGTCATGATCCCGGCGTCCTGGGATCGAGTCCCACATCGGGCTCCTTGCTCAGCAGGGAGCCTGCCTCTGCCTCTGCCTGCCACTCTGTCTGCCTGAGCTTGTTCTCTCTCTCTCTCTCTCATAAATAAATAAAATCTTTAAAAAAGGCAACTTTGATTTTGATAGAGATTATGTTAAATGTATAGTTGAATTCGGAGTATTGCCATCTCAACTATGTACTTTTATTTAAATCTTATTTGATTTATTTCAACATTATTTTTTAGTTTTCAATACATATATTTTATACTTTTTCATTAAATTTATCCCTACATATGTTATTTTTTGATACTTTCTAAATGGAATTGTTTTATTTGTTTGGTTCATTGCCAGTGTGTAGAAGACATCTGATTTTTGCATATTGATTTTATGTCCTGCCACATTGTTGAACTTGTTTATTTGTTCTAATAATTTTTAGCAGTTCCTTGCGAATGCTTATTTGTAAGATCTGTCACTTTCTTCATTCCCAATCTCAAAAGGTATCTTTTGTTACTATTTTTTTCTAACCTAACTGCCCTGGCTAAAAGTTCTAGTACAGGGGCACTTGGGTAGCTCAATCAGTTAAGTCAGTTAAGTATCTGCCTTCCACTCAGGTCATGATCCCGTGGTTTGGGGTTGGAGCGCCATATTCGGGCTCCCTGCTCAGTGAGAAGTCTGCTTCTCCTTCTCTCTGTGCACCCCCCACCCCAATTGTGCTCTCTCTGTCTCTCTCTCTCTTTTTCCCAAATAAATAAAATCTTTACAAAAAAAATAGAAGTTCTGGTACAATTGAATTAAAGAAGTGATAGTGGACATTCTAGTCTTGTTCTTTGGTCTTAGGGGGAGCACATTCAGTCTTTCTCCGTGGAGTATAATCTTAATCGTGAGGCACTTTATAGATGCTTTTTATCAGATTAAAGAAGGTTCATTCCATTTCTAGGTTGTGGTGGTGGTGGGTGGTTGTTTGGTAATGAAAAGGTACTGAATTCTGTCAAATACTTTTCTGCATCTATTGAGCTGATTGTGTTGTTTTTTATTTTTTATTATTTAACCGTTCCTTGATTTTTGTATGTTAAACCAGTGTCTTATTACTGTTATAACTCTCACTTGGTCATGGTGTAGAAATCTTTTTATATGTTGCTGTATTCAGTTTCCTAGTGTTGAGGATTTTTGTGTCTACACTCATAAGGGATTTTAGTGTAGCTTTCTTTTCTTGTGAGGTCTTTGATTTTGGTGTCATGGTCATAGTGACTCGTAGAATGAGGTGGGATATGTTCACCTTTTTTTTTTTTAGAAGAGTTTATGAAGGATTAGTATTTATTATTAAGCATTTGGTAGAATTCACCAAAGTGAATCTGTGCCTGAGATCCCTGTGGGAATTTGATTACTAATTCAATCTCTTGTTATGATTTTATTCAGGTTTTCTTTTTCTTCTTCAGTTAGTTTTGGTAGATTATATCTTTCTAATAATTTGTCCATTTTATCTAGTGTATTTAAGTTTTTGATATATGGTAGTTCATATTATTTCCTTTTTTAGCAGTGGTGTTTTTTTTCTAAGATTTTACTCACTTATTTATTTCACAGAGAGAGAGAGAGAGAGAGAGAGAGAGATCACAAGTAGGCAGAGAAGCAGGCAGAGGGTTTGGGGGAAGGAGGATCCCTGCTGAGTAGAAAGCCTGATGCAGAGCTTGATCCCAGGACTCTGAGATCATAAACTGGGCCCAAGGCAGAGGCTTAACCCACTGAGCCACCCAGGCACCCCATATTATTTCTTTATAATTCTTTTTTTTTTTCACTGTAATATTGATAGCAATATGCCTCCTTTTGTTTATGATTTTAGTAATTTGAGTCTTCTCTCTTTTTTTATTCATTAGTTCAGCTAAAAGTTTGTCAGTGTTGTTGATCTTCTCAAAGCAAAAACGGTTTTTGTTCATTTTTTTTCTATTTTCTATTTTTTTCTTCCTACTTGAATTTTTACTATTTCTTTTCCTTCTGTTTGTTTTCGTTTTAATCTGCTATTGTTTTTTATTTTCTTAAAGTGGAAGATTGGGTTATTGATTTGAGAGCCATCGTTTTAAAAATAAGTGCATTAACTAATATAAATTTGGGTCTAAGCATGGAGCTAACAGCATTTTATAAGTTTTTGGCATTTTGTATTTTCATTTTCATTCATCTCAAAGCATTTTCTAATTGTCCTTGTGAATTTTTCGCTAATTTGTTGCTTATTGGGAAGTGTATTGTTTAATTTCCATGTATTCTGAATTTGCCAAATTTTGTTCCGTTTTTGAATTCTAAATTTAATGTCATTGTTTTTAGAGAACATTTTATATGATTTCAATCTTTTAAGGTTTATTGAGGTTTGTTTCATGGAGTGCTGCATGATTTTTCTTGGAGAATGATCCATGTACACTTGAGAAGTATGTAGTCTGGTATTGTTGGATACAGTGTTCTATCAATGACTGTTAGGTTTAGTTCATAAAAATGTTCAAGTCTTCTGATCCTTATTGATTTTCTGTCCAGTTGGTCCATTCATTATTGAAAATGGAATATTGAAGTCTCAAACTATTATTGTTGAATTGCCTTTCTTCCTTCACTTCTGCCCAGTTTTGCTTGTGTATTTTGTGACCCTCTTGTTATATACACGTGTATATATAATTGTTCCATTTTCCTGGTGAATTGATCTTTTTATTATTATGAGATATCTTGTCTCCTGTAATAGTTTTTGTCTTAAAGTCTATAGCCACTGTACTTTTTGGTTAGCACTTGCTTGCATGGTATTTACCTTTTGATTCTTTTACTTTCAACCTGGTTGTTTTTGAATCTAAGCTGTGTCTCTTATATGCTACATATAGTTGGGTCATTTTTTTTTCTTTCATACCCATTTTGCCAATCTTTGCCTTTGAATTGTTAAGGTAGGATTTATGTCAGACATTTTCTTTAAATTTTTAAATTTGAGTATAGTTAACACACAGTGTTACATTAGTTTTCGGTGTACAGCATAGTGATTCAACATCTCTATGAGCTATGTTATGCTCACCAAAAGTGTAGCAACAGTCTGTCACTCTACACCTCTATTACAGTATCACTAACTATATATCCTTATGCTGTGCCTTTTGTTCCTGTGACCTATGCATTCCATAACTGGAAGCCTGTATTTCCCACTCCACCACACCCATTTCTGCCCACCCCAAACCCCCTTCTCTCTGGTAACCATCAGTTCTCTGTATTTATAGGTATGATTTTGCTTTTTGCTCATTTGTTTTGTTTTTTTAGATTTCACATGAGTGAAATCATACGGTTTTTGTTTTTCTCAATCTGACATATTTCACTTAGCATCATACCTTCCTGGTCCATCCATGTTGCAAATGGCAAGAGCTCATCCTTTTTTATGGCAGCATAATATTCTGGTACACACACACACACACACGCACACGCATGTGTGCATGCATGCATATCACATCTTCCCATCCATTCAGCTACTGATGGAACTCAGCTGCTACTTGTTTTCAGTTTGTCTTAACATTCTGTCTTTCTTTTACATGTTTGCTTGGTATGTCTTTTCTTTTTCCTTTCAGTCTACTTTACAATTACATTTGAATAAGTTTCTTTTAGAGAGCATGGAATTGGATCATTAAAAAAATCCACTTATCGATTTTGATAATATGTCTCTTCAGTATGTTTAGTACATTATATTTAATGTAACTATTGCTATATTTGAATTGGTACTTGTTTTCTTTTTCATTCTTCTGTGTCTCTTTTCCTGCCCTTTTTTTTTTTTTTTAGCAATTCAATCTTTTTATACTATTTAATCTGTTATTATGTTCTGGATTATATCTTTGAGTAGTGCTTTTAGTGGTGGCTCTCAGCACATAAGTTGGGACCTTTCTGGTCTTTTATACATATGTACTGTATCCTGGATATTGTATTTTGAATGTTATGTTTAAAAGATTCAGAGTCTTATTTGGAAGCTATGCAGGAAATTGATTTTCTCATTGTTTTGGCAGGCAGTTGATTCCTTTGGGTTCAGGTCATAGGTTCTGCCAGACTTCTATATGTTGTGATTTGAATGTCAATTTTCATTTTTATGAAACATTGGTCATGCTATTTAGATCTCTTTTGTAGTCCAGTGGCCAGTCTGACACCTGGACTGTGGTCTCCCTTCAGTTCTCAAAGTTTTTGTTAAGATCAGATCCATGCATGCATCACTTAGGGATGAACCCAGAAGTTCATAAATAACTTTACTGGGACACTTTTTGAAGCTTCTTCTTCACTACAATCTCCTTACTAGCTTTCTGGGCCTCTCTTTTTCAATTCTTGGGCTGGAAAAAAAGTTTTATTTACTTTTTTTTTGCTGTGTACTTCCCACAAATTAATTTGTATATGAGACCTAGTTATAGGAGAGCAGAGAGGAAAAAGAAACCAAGGGAAGAGTTTCTCCCCATCCTTTTGGGGCCATAGTTCCTTGTATCCAGAGGAAGATTTCCCTAGGCATCTGTGAGCCTCCTTGGATACAATCACCCATTTCTCCACTGTGGAATTGCCAGGATCTGGGACATGAGAAAGTGAAGAAAAAGAAAAAATACTGGGGCACTTGGATGGCTCAGTTGGTTAAGCAACTGCCTTCGGCTCAGGTCATGATTCTGTAGTCCCAGGATCGAGTCCTACGACGGGCTCCCTGCTCGGCGGGGAGTCTGCTTCTCCCTCTGACCTCACCCCTCTCATGCTTTCTCTCTCTCTCAAATAAATACATAAAATCTTTAAAAAAGAAAAAATACTGAGAAACTCTCTCTTTCTTAGCTTTAGGAATTCCCCTTCCCCCTGCTTCTTCTGGAGTTTTCTCTGCGCCTGGTGCCTACTATACCGTGTTTTAGACTGCCTTAAAATTTGTCAGGCCAGGGATACCAGAGGAAATGTAGGAACCTGATTCTGGTTTATGGTTCTTCCATTTCTGGCCTTACTGTCCCAAGCTCTTGCATGGCATTTCCAGAGTCTTCAAACAGCTGCCTAATCCTTCTGTCTGGGCTAATTCGTTGCATTCATTGGGAGAGACAGGGTGCTATAGGTTTACTAGATCTTACCCAGAACTGAAACAGGTGATCAGTTATGAATTTTTTTCTCTGGGTTCAGAATTTCTAAATTATACATACATTCCAAAAACCATACAAAATGGAAGGTGAAAGGGAGCTCAGTTCAAGGGCCTATTTTCATATTATAGAGGGTAGTAGTAGGAGAGTTGGATAATTTGAAAGCAATGTGAGGGTGGTGGGATAGGAGAGACAGCACAGCAAGGGTACAGAAGGCTATTTTCAGTGGGATTTAGAAAAGTAATCTGGCCGCTGATGAGGGTATTTGAAACCATAGTTTCCCCAGGTCATAAAACTGACCTTGAACAGGTTATTTAAACTCTGAGATTCTCTTTCCTTACCTATGTAATGAAAGTCATAATATCCACTTCACTCAAAATATACAAAGTTCCTGGCACCTCCTAGATAATTAGTAAATGATATCTAAAATTGTAACCTAGTGAAACTGAGTGTTTTAAATATATTATATTGGTTTATTTGGGGTCTTAATTAATCAGTGGTAACCTCACAGTTCTCTATAGCTAACTGCTTCTTTAAATAGTACCTTACGTTTTCTCTAAATAGTATAAAAGTTTTTCAATTAAAAAGAATTATGTTTTCTATTTGGCCTTATTCCAGTTTGTTTTACATTGGCATATAATGTTGGTTTATCTGTTTGAGAATTTGGAAACATGACTGGTTTGCTTATTTCCAGCTCTGTGGTTTAGTATTATGATATATTTAAATATATAAATGACATATAAATAGATGTAAATATACAATATATATACAATGTAAGTAAGTCGTTTGAAAATTTACCATTTTCAGTTGTTTCTATGTAGCAGGGTTGTAGAAGTAGAATGTGGTCAAGAGAATTACATTTTATAATTTATGAGAACAATGTAATAATACAGACTAATGCAAAAGTGACAAAAATGTGCAAATTAAGGGAACTATCTCCACGTGGATCAACTAACATTCAAAAAGCCCTTACATAAAGAAATTTAATTTAATTCTAAATTTATTTAAAATACACAACCGGTTGCCTTTTCTTTTTAATCCAGAGGAACTGATGCATGTAAAGTATGTTATCCTGTGGTCTGTCATGATCCAGAATGTGTAGGGAATTATATAAGCAAAACTCTCTTTCTTTAGGAAACTTACCTTCTAGTTAGGGCTTCCACCAAAATTTAATCCTCTTTAAAGCCCTTATCTTTCCAAAACTGTTTATGCTTGTGATTCCTGCTAACTTTGTCTCCCTGTTCTCTCTAAGCTTCCTTACCAGGAGGCTCACTCTCAACTAGCCTACCTGCTTTTCTCCACTCTCCACCACATGGCACCACCTCCAAGACAGAAAGTGTTTTCTTTTTGGTCCATTGAGTCTCTTGGGCCACAGTAGAATAGCTGAGACCCCAGTACTTCCTTTTGGAAACATGATCTCCCCTTGGACCAGTTTCTCAGTGAGCATTATCTTCTTGAGCTTTATTTATGTCATGAGAAATCTTACTGCTGAATTTTTTGTGCGAAATGAATTCTTCACTTATCATATTCAGTAAAGTAAGTAAACTGAGTTTTACATTTATAGCTAACATTATCTTTGGTAATTGTACATATGAATTAGTGTATTTATAATCCACAAAACCTTAGCTGAGCCAAAATAGATGGATTAATATAAATGTATCACCATTACTGTAAGAACATTTCAAAGACCACACCCACCCATTTATGAAATGAATTTCATATTCAAAAATAAGCATATTTATTTATTTATTTATTTGTTTGTTAGAGAGAGAGAGAGCGAGCACAGGCAAACAGAGTGGTAGGCAGAGGGAGAAGCAGGCTCCCTGCTGAGCAAGGAGCCCAATGTGGGACTCGATCCCAGGACGCTGGGATCATGACCCGAGCCGAAGGCAGCTGCTTAACCAACTGAGCCACCCAGGCGTCCCAAAAAGAAGCATATTTAAACTAGTTGTTTCTGCCTATTAATTCTACTGTCTAGCTCATTAGATTGTATTTATTTTTCTCATGTTTCTCCACTCCACCCTACCATAGAGGTTAGGGTTCACCAGAAGAGTTCTCGTGTGGCTGCAGTTATGGATAAGAGGAAGGCACAGGTGTAGCAGCAACATGATGTAGCCTGGGGGGAACTGGATTACTGGCCAGTTGCTGGCAGTACTTCTTAATGGCTGTGCAACCTTGGGGAAAAGACTTTAAATAGCTTTTCTGTGCCTCAGTTTCCACCTCTGTTATAGTGCCTCTTTTATAAAGCTTTTTATGAAATTACTATCTGTATACTGCCTGTGAAGATACCTTTAAAGTGTTTTCATTAAATACAGTTTAAAGAAAAAAGTGATCATCAATAATAGATCAGATTTTGATTTGGTATGTTGGCCATAAATAATAATTAGTTCTTGGACATCCCAGCCTTTTTCATCCATTAATGGGAGATTTAAAAATGTTAAAAAAAAAAAAAGGCAAAAGAACACATAATAAGTTTAGTGAATTTGCTGCAAAAAATATAATTAAACCCTAAACGTGTAAGATTTAGGGAGACTTAAGAGGCCATATTTTTGGATAGTCCAGTCAAATCTGTTTGGAACTAGTCTGTTCACTAGCAGTGATATCCCAGAGGCGACCCTGAACATGTATGTTAATTTGGACTTTCTTTCAGAAGGGTAGAGCTATTTCAATATTCAATCCAGAATCCATAAGCAAGCAAAATAGAAACAAAATGCACCTGTTGCCTTTAAACCTCCAATTTTGGGGACTCTTTCTCTAGGCATCCCTCAAATTTCCATTTGTCTTTGTCTTGCCTCATTCAAAGAAGTGAATAAAAGTTTTATATGTTTTAATTACCAAGAGATATTTAAAGGGTCACTTAAAAAGGAAGAATCAACAATCCTTTTGAATGTGTAAATAAAAGTTCTTCCATACAGGTGTGAGTACCTGCTATTTTGTAATATTTTCACATGAATGATTCTCTAAAATCTGTAAGGCACCATATCAGTTAAAATTTCTCTTTCAGGAAACACAGTATTTTTAATATTTATTGAATTAAGAATTATGTTTAATGGCATGGTAATACAAAAGAAATTTTTCACTTAGCAAATTGGCAAAGTTTAAAGGGAGGTAATAATATTTATTAACGCTGAGATGGTCACTCACATGATTTGGGTTTAAACTGAAGGAGCCTTGCTAGAAAGAAAATAATTTGGCAGTAAGTTACCTAAGTTGTAAAAACTTTCACCCATAGAACACCAATCCTTCTTAAATTATTTAATTATAAGGTGTGTGTACCAATATTTATGTAAATGGAAATTTTATAATATTAGTCACTGTACTAGGAAGTTGTGAACAATAAAAATGGAATAGTTTGAATAAGTGAAGATAATCTTTGGTACCTTGCATTTAAACACATTTGTTAGTTCACAGCATTTCTAATATTTATTATAAAACCTCCCATGCATACACGCAGAAGCATAAAGTCATGCACACAAAACACACACACAGGACATACACCAACATTTTAAGAATAGTTATTTTTGGAAGTTGGTTTAAGAGTTATGGTCATTTCTTTATACTCATTGATGTTTTACAAATGATGATGTTTTACTGTTGTGATGAGAAATATATATCTGTATCTCTATTTGTAATAGTTTAGCAGATCTTTCAAAAATCTAAGCACTAGGGGCGACTGGGTGGCTCAGTGGGTTAAAGCCTCTGCCTTCAGCTTGGGTCATGTTCCCAGGGCCCTGGGATCGAGCCCCACATCGGACTCTCTGCTCAGAGAGCCTGCTTCCTCCTCTCTCTCTCTCTCTCTCTGCCTGCCTCTCTACCTACTTGTGATCTCTATCTGTCAAATAAATAAATAAAATCTTTTTAATAAATTTAAAAAAAAATCTAAGCACTAGCCACCCAAAATTAGCACAGAGTCCACAAGTTTAAAGGTTCAGTCCCCAGTAAGACTGCCACCACTGAAGATAACAGCCTTAAATTTCAGGGCTTCCCAGGTCACCCACACTTCTGAGCAACTGGCTACAAATGTGGGGGTTCTCATCATGCTCTCAGGTTTGACCATTCACTAGAATGACTCAAAGAATTCTAAGTACTGCATTTACAATGCAAGTTTTATTATGTAAAAATCAGGACCAGCCAAAGGAAGAGACATGTTGGGTGAGATCTGGTAGGGTTTCAGATTTGAAACTTTCATGCCTCTTTTCTGTGGAGTCAGAATACTTCCCTTCCCAACATACTGATGTGTTGACCATCTAGAAGCTCACTCAAGCTTCACTGGCCAGAGGTTTTATTGGGGTTTCACTACATAGGCATGTTACTTGACTCATTAACCAAGTGGTTGAACTAAGTCTCCAGTCTCTAATCTCCCCAGAGGTCAAGAGATAAGTAAAATATAACATAGCTCAAAATATCACCCTCTTAATTCACATGGTGGTCTTTTGGCATGATCAGCCCCCAACCTGTGACATCTCCTTAGCATAAATTGAGGGGTGATCCAAGGGCCCACCATGATTAATAAAGACACTCCCACCACTTAAAAAATTCCAAGGGTTCAGAAGTTTCTCCTCAGAGCCTGGGACAAAGGCTAGACAAAATCTTCCATATACAACAACACTAAGTTACATATAACAACTGAAATTGATTAGCCATCACTTCCTATGGAAATGGAAGAAATGATTACTACATGAGAGATTAATAAAATCCTACCTAATAAATACTTTTAAGCAAGGCATGTATACATTCCTAGGACTGTTAGCACATTAACTTATATTTACGCGGCATGGATTCTTATGAAATAAGAGGTTATAAAGTGTTCTTGAAAAATACCAACATTTACATTTATTAAGAGTTTTGTCAAGGCTTTCAAATAAATCAAATGTAATATTACCTATATATTATCTCATTTGAATATATGCCATGAGGTACTATACTAATATAAATACTCAGTTTTTCATAATGCAGAATAATTTAACAAATAACCTCAATATTTATATCTTGGAGAGGTAATGAGTATTGTAATTTTTAGGAGATGTCTTTAATATAGCTATAATTATCTGCAATTTTTGACGTCCATTACTGGATAAATCCATTCATCTGAATAACATAATTAATATCACTCCTACTAAAATCTAAAAGCAAATCCTGTAGACCTGTAAGAAGTGCTCTAACTCATGTGTCTGTTATTTAGCTATGAATAGGAAAAAGCCCTCCAGCGATGCCTCCATTTTCTTTCTCCTAGTTCTTTCCAGTTTGAAACTCATTACCAGCAGCGCTTCTAAAATCCTGTCTGCTAGAACCATACTCACTGCTGGTAGACAGTGAGGAGTTATTGATGTCAGCTTGAAACCCAGAGTGAAGTCTTCACAGGGATGCTTAGTGATGCCTGTTAAATGGCTGAACGGCAAACAGCTCTTTTTTATGCCACACTTGAAGACAGACATTTATTCTTGGTCTCTTCATCAGCTGGTTTATTTTACCTAGTGAAATTATAGTAATAATGCGTACTTGTTCAGGTTTTACTGTGTGTGCCAGGTACTGTTTTAAAAGTGCTATGATGTGGGAGGTGGCTCAGTCGGCTAAGCGCCTGCCTTTGGCTCAGGTCATGATCCCAGAGTCTTAGGATCGAGCCCCACTTTGGGCTTTCTGCTCAGAGAGAAGCAGTGAGTCTTCTGCTCCCTCTGCCTCTGCCTGCCGTTCTGCCTGCCGTTCTGCCTGCTTGTGCTTTCTCTCTTTCTCTCTCTCTCTCTCTCTCTGTCAAATAAATAAAATAAATTCTTTAAAATAATTTTTTTAATTTGAATTATTAATTCTTTAAAATTAAATTAAAATTTTTTTTAAAAAGTGCTATCTGAGTGTACCATGTCAATCTTCACAACAGCTCTGTGAGGTAAATGCAGGTGTCATGCTGCCCATGACATAACAGATAACCCAACAGCAGAACAGTCACTCCCAAGTCACACAGCCTTTAGGGATACCTAGGATCTGTGTATCTGAGCCACTGTTCATACTACCTGAAGTGTGCTGGCATACATCACCTACCAGCCACCGGATCTGCCCTCCTCCAAGTATCCTACCTTCTGTACAAAGGATATCTCCTGGCAGTTCCATGTTAAACCCAAATGGCCAGTTGTCGTAGATGGACTAGGACTTTACAAGAACTAGCTGTTTTTCCTGCCCTTGGTCAGAAGCAGAGGAATTGTACAATGACCTCCTGCTTTCTTTTCTCTCCTCTCACTGTTGGAAGGCACTGGAAACAGGCAAAATCCAAGGTTTTAGTTTGCATATGCAGATCTCCAAGACTTCTGCCTAGAGAATTTCAAGATTATCACATGTCCAAAGGCCCCCTTGCCTAGAGGCCAGGACACATTCCAGTAAACACTCAACTGCAAAAAACTGACCATTCTCAGTTTTGTGATTGAAGTTTCAAATATCCATGGTGTGGCTCTAGAGTCTGGTTTCAGTGAACTTTGCTAGCACATCACTGTTTACAAGGGTGGAATTAAAGAGCAAGATACAGCACAGCTGCAAGGTTGGAAGCAGCCAGGGGTGTCCCATGTAAATGCTCTCTTGCTGTGGAATGCAGTTTACGGTGTCATGGCTGCCTTGTAAAGCAGCAGACCACAGCTTCACCACCCTCATCCTTTCCAGCCCATCCATGTCTCCTTTCCCTCTTTATTAGCTTCCAGTTGGCTTAGATTTCCCGGTATACAGCTTAAGCCCTAAAAATGCAGAAGACCTTTGGAAATAAGAGCTCTTGGCACCATACCATGCTAACTTGTTGTGGAGACTCAGTTCAGTTTTCTAATCTGAATTCCATCTGTTGTAAAGCCAAAACCCAGTCTCTTTTCAACCTGTGGCACTTTCTGTCCTTGCTGAGTGATTGGGAAATCTGAAAACAATCTACTGTATGTTAAAGGAGGATTAAGTTAAAACATTCATGCTTGTACCAGCTGGAAGTTATCCTGCCTTATGTAACATTTTGGATAAAACTATATGGTAAAATTTTATAACAAAGGGAAGAGAATTTGAGGTGGAAAAGGAAAAGAAACCATTATCTCAAAGAAGAGGGGGAGAGAAACAAATCCTGTGAATACCTGCAGCCTGTGAGGCAATGTGTAGGTATATTTTACTTCAGTGTTAATTGCTTTTTAAAACATCTTTATAATTTTTTTTTAATTTAAAGTTTGGTATATTTTTTCAAGTTGTTACTCAATCACTTAAATCAGGTTTGAATTCTAAGCTTTGCCTGGCGTGGTTGAGGACTGTTATTTTTCTCTACACAAGATCAGCCTCAAACATGCCTGAACACAGGGGTTATATTGAAAGTACAGATTTCCAGGCCTGGACTCCAGATGTACTACCTCACATTTGGGGTCCAGAAATCTGTGCTTCTTCAAGTTTTTACTTGAACATAAAAATATTCAAATCTCTATCTTTCCCTAAATTCAGCAGTTGTTCACATGTGCCACTTTTGCATTATATACTACCATTTGCCACTGTAGATAGTTGAGTAGATGATGGGCGCATGGGTGGAAAATTTCCTCTTCACGAAGGCACTGAATCATCTGTTCTAACTAGTTTCCATCACGGTTTCTTCATTGTTCCTAGGATTAATGTAGAAAGGAAAAACTATTTATTAGTTAGAAAGTTATACGTAACATAGAACTGTCAAACAGTTCTTTTGTATCATGAAATCATGTCAGACACATAAATATGTATCTTTAATGTATATGTACCTTTTAAAGACTAGTAAGAACCCACCACCCTGTAAACTAAACATTAGGAAAAACTTCAAGCTCTTGTGGGCCATGACAAAACACTTGCCCCATACACTGTCTCCACATGTACCCATTTTCCTGAATTTTGTGTTATTCCCTAATTTTTTTTAAAAGTTTCCCCCATGTATATCTCAGAAAAAAATATTCTGTTTCATTTTCCTGCATCTGGACATTCTTAAAGGATAATATGTGTTCTCCAATGACTTGTTTTTACCTTTTTGTTTAGGGTTGTAATCTGGAGATTCATCTCTCTTGATGTGTATGACTATAATTTGTTTTCACTATGGCATTCACTTGGATCATAGGAATGTACCAGAATTTATTTGTTCAATGTACCATTGATGGACATTGGGAATATTTTTAGTTTCTTTTTTTTAATTTTTTTAAATGTTCCTAATTATGTTCAGTTAGCCAGCATATAATACATTATAAGTTTTTGGTGTAGTGTTCAACGATTCATTAGTGGCGTGTAACACCCAGTGCTCATCACAACATGTGCCCTCCTTAATACCCATCACCCATTTACCCCAGCCCTTCCCCATCCCCCTCCCTTCTGTAGCCCTCAGTTTGTTCCCTGGAGTCTTTTAATATGAACAGTGTGTCAGCATTTTTGTATGTAGCTTCTGTATACATGTACAAGAGTCACTTGAGGGTGTATTCCTAAGAGTGTCCAGGGTTTAAGGTTCTAGAAACATTCATTTCTAAATACCAGAGATGACCATCATTGAAGGAGTAGGATCCATTCCTTGTACTCCTCTGATTGACTTGCAGCTTGATCCGACTTTTTGATGTTCTCCAGAATACTTTTTGTTTTTTAAGATTTTATTTATTCATTTCAGAGACAGAGAGAGAGAGAGACAGAGAGAGCACAAGCAGAGGGAGAAGGAGAAGCAGACTCCCTGCTGAGCAGGGAGCCCAACGTGAGGCTCCATCTCAAACCTGGAGATCATGACCTGAGCCGAAGGCAGAGGGTTAACCATCCGAGCCACCCAGGAGCGTCCCCTACCCCCAGAATACTTTTTTAGCCTTTAAGACACATAGGACTTTGTACAACTACTAGTTCCAGAAGTGAGTGGAAATGTTGTGAGACTGGTGGCGTTCTGATCCGTGCTTGGCAAGACAGTTATTTTAGCTGGAAATCTACATACTGGCTTATGTTGTGATGGTAGTCATTGAGTCAATTCAGTATCCATATTGACTACTATCTTTCTTATATGGTAATCTAAAGTTTCTTGACACACCTCATCTATATTGGTGACTTTCTATCTACTCAGCTCAGACTACACAAGTGAACCTATTTTGTAATCTGATAAGCAGGATGACACAGTGGGAAGAAAATCCAAAAGAAACTTTGATTTAGAATTACTTGATTTTAGCAAGGTTGGCTATTGATATATGAGAGAGATAATGGAATTTAAGGCATGGAAAGTATTCAACCCATTGCCTGACATTAGATAGGCATTCACTAAATTATAGCCTTTGTTGATGTTGCTCATTGTTATCATCCAGAACTCAGAAATCCTAAAATTCCTTTCTCTGATAATAACTTTTTTTTCAGTCTTGAATGAATTCATGAAATCTCACCCCCACTCCTTGTTTCAAATCTCATCTTAACCTCTGGTTTACTTCTCTTGAGTTGCACTCATAATGTTTACATATACATACTGTCTATTTAAATAAAATAAAATACACTTCTTCTGGCCTCTTCTTAAATAAAACATGCCTATTTTGAGCTTTTGATTCCCACCCTCCCCAGGGCCTACCATTTCCCCACCATCTTCCTCTCTAGCACTATCATCAACTCCAGTACGCTGGCCTGAAAAACCGACACTCATCCTTGACTCTTCTCTTTCCCTTGGTCCATCAGCAGCTCCTGTAGCTTCTGCTCCTGATTACACCCGGACCTCTCCAGGATGACTTCCCCAGTCTAAGCCAGCTTTGGTCTCACCAGGATTACGGCTGCCATCCCATCCTTACTGTGTGCTTCCACTTGTGCCCCCTCAAGAGAAAGTATAAATCAGCTCTCATCTCCCCACTGATTCAAGTCCTCCGAAGACTGCCCAGCTGCAGTTACAGCAAATCCCAAACATTTTGCCTCGGTCTTCAGATATCATCAACTTGTCCCAGTCACATCTGACCTCTTCCTCACCCTTGAGTATCCCAAGCTCAGTGCCATCTCAGGGCCTTTGTACGTATTGCCTGTTTTCTTAGAACTCCCTTCCTACATCTTTAGTATAGTGCCTCCTTATAGTGCCTCCTCTCCTGGTTCAAACAGCTCAAAGTTTATGCCCAAGAGAGGCTTTCCCTGAGCCTCCTGGGACCCCATCCATGTTTTTCCTAAACTTTTTACTTTGTTTTCTTTGTAACTGTAGAATGTAGATAGAATCTTAAATATTTGTTAATGTGTTTTTAATCTCATGCCTCTAAATTAAAATCTCCAGCTTGATGGGCACCTGTTTTTCTGGTTTATTACTATATTTTCAACATCTGTGTTGGTGCCTGATACATAATAAGTACTCAGTAAGTATTTGTTGACATAATGAAGGAATGAATGAAAGGTAACTAGCAGCTAAAAAAATTACAGAATCTTACATGTATCACTAAGTAATAATAGTAACTATATATATCTAAAGGTATTAAAATGTTTTATTTTTCAGGACTAGGTGGAATTCTTCAAAATGTCAGGTAAGATTTTATGAATAAACTTCAATAGGAATTATTTATGAATTTTGTGATTTTTTTCTGTAAAAATTGGAGTTTTATTTCCTTTTGGAATTATTTTTTATTGTCTAGCATTTGGAGAAATCATATATATATTCATTTTTATATATGAACATTTCTGTCTTTGACGGAAAAGGATTAAAAGGGAATTATATTGGCACATATGTACTAAAAGATCTCTAAAGTATGTGGGGAGAATTAAGTAAAGGAAAAAGTAAGAAAGTAAGTCTGCAAAGAGGGACAGGAGTAATAAGAAGCCTGTGGTGATAGCCTACTCACTGAGAGAAGGGCTCAAAATCAGGTCTTGCATTTTCAAGCAGTGCAAGAGATGATAGGAGAGAAACACCACATTTGTGGGATCTGTGTTTTTCAGAGATGAAAATCAGTTAAGAGAATCAGAATTTTTCCTTATAGTGAGTACACAGAGACATGTCTGTGATCTCAACAAGAGGACAAGATAGCATCATGGAAAGTGAGTTCAGTCCCTCTCTTGCAGCAATTACAGTGACTGAGATCACTTTCACTGGAGAGGTAGATTAAACTGCCTCTAACTGAGTTGCGTGTGGCACCAGTGTATTTTAAGCCATTATATATTTATCGTGTGATGTTTTGAATTTATTTAAAGACAGTCATTTTCCAAAAAGGATTAGGGAAAAAAATAAGATTCACTCTGCATATGACTGTGTTCTCCATATTATATAGTGAGGAAAATAATTTTTGCAGATGTGCCAGGAGTTTATGTAGATAGGAATCAGCATGAAGTCACCTGAACCACTAGCATGAAAGTGTGTTGCTTTGATCATAGCACAGCATAAAGAATTGCTTAGTTTTTTTTAAATCTATATTCAGCCTGAAAATTCATCAATATATATTAATAGGTTAATATCTAATATACATGATGAATTATGTGTCTTTTAAAAATATGTGTATTTCATATTATTTACATTCCTTGATTAAAAAAATGAATATATTCTCTTATCACATTATCCATTCCATTGTAAATCATGTCCCCTCTACCTGTCCTCCCAAGGTGTGGTCCCCACAGCTCCTGAACAACCTACAGATGAAACGGAGAATCAAATAAAATCTCCTGATCCAAGGCCTGATGCTCCTCCTGACTACAATTCCCATTTTATACCAGGTGGGTTAAATAATCAGAAAGATTATTTCTCCTCTCCAAAAAAACCATACTAATAGTTAAGATTGCTTTTAAAAGTTAGTAAGTAATTGAATGTTCAGTAAATAAATATCGAATGCCTCCAGGATGCCAAGTAGTTTACTAGAAGTCCATTAGAATATATTTGTAGGCTACTGAGGAAGGAAGTTAAACAAACACTGATGGCATCCTCTTTGCTATAATGAAAATATGAAGAGAATGTTGTAGGGCCAAGATGACAGTAACTGACTCCACCAGGGATTTGAGAGAAGATATAACTGAGGAAGTCAGATTTTTCTGGCTTGATAAGGAGTTTCTCACTCAAGAAAAAGGAGGAAGGGACTTCTTTCTGGCAGGAGGAATTATATTTTTTTTAATTATTTTTATTAACATATAATGTACTATTTGCCCCAGGGGTACAAGTCTGTGAATCATCAGGCTTACACACTTCACAGCACTCACCATAGCACATAGCCTCCCCAGTGTCCATAACCCAACCACCCTATCCCTACCCTCCCACCCCCACAGCAACCCTCAGTTTGTTTCGTGAGATTGAGTCTCTTTTGGTTTGTTTCCCTCCTGATCCCATCTTGTTTCATTTTTTTCCTTCCCTACCCCTCAAGCCCCATCCACCCCACCCCCTACCCTCCAACAACCCCCTCCCCACACCTGGCAGAAGGAGTTGTATACACAAAACCACAGGTCTGGTGCGGGAATGGGGGGTAACTCATTGATGGACATTGGGGAGGGCACATTATGTTTTGAGCAGTGGGTAATATATAAGACTGATGAATCACTGACCTCTACCTCTGAAACTAATAATATATTATATGTTAATTAATTGAATTTAAACTAAAAAAAAGAAAAAAAAAGCCCAAGGTCATGAAAGTTTGGTAGGAGACATTCATGGGAGAAATGGAGGTGAATGGCCTTGAGTGCTGATGAAGGAGTTACACAAATATTTTTATAAGTCTGAATGCACGACTGGTGGTGATGCAGTGAAATAGATACTCATAAAGGTAGTGGAAATTTGAGTTATTATTGTCTTTTTAAAAAGTAACTAGGCAGGGACGCCTGGGTGGCTCAGTTGGTTAAGCGGCTGCCTTCGGCTCAGGTCATGATCCCAGCGTCCTGGGATCGAGTCCCACATCGGGCTCCTTGCTCGGCGGGGAGCCTGCTTCTCCCTCTGCCTCTGCCTGCCTGTACTCGCTCTCTCTCTGTCTCTCTCAAATAAATAAATAAATAATCTTAAAAAAAAAAAAAAGTAACTAGACAATGTGTAAAATTTTTTAAATTAGAAATACACTGACCTTTGAAGTAAGGAAGGAAATAATCGGGGTTGTATGCAAATACATTTTAATGGCCTAGAAAATGATAGATAAGGTGTAGCAACATTTCTCTAAATAGATAGTTAAGTGTATATTTAGAGGTGGAAACCATTGAATTAGTCTGTGAAAGAGGAGAAGAAGCCCTAGTACTCACAGGATAATGGTAAAAACATTGTTTTGGCTCTAGACATAATATCTGCAGAACTTAGTTGATCTCTGCCCTTGCATTGTTTTTGAAAACAGCAGGGCTTCCTTTTCCCCTTTTCCCCATATATATGCATATCTGGTCCAATATAACCCCTCATTATTGGCTCAACTCCTGCTAAATCCAAGGTCTTAACAGTCCTAAATTATAATCACACTGTATTTGACCATTTCTCTAAATTTACTTCAGTGACTGTCAACGTGATCCGCATAATCAAACTTATATTCGTGGATCACTCTATATACAAGAATCTAGATTCCACTAGAACAGAGATTTTTTTTTTTAAGATTTTATTTATTTATTTGAATGAGAGAGAGAGCGCACACACAAGTAAGCAGAGCAGTAGGCAGAGGGAGAGGGGGAAGCAGGCTCTCCACTGAGCAGGGAGCCCGATGTGGGGCTTGATCCCAGGACCCTGGAATCATGACCTGAGCCAAAGGCAGCCGCTTTTAACCAACTGAGCCACCCAGGTGCCCCTAGAACAGAGGTTTCTAAGTAACATTGGTTATAAGTCAAGTTCTGTTTGTCTGGGAAAGTGTCTCTTCCTCTCGTTTCAAAAAATTAGCAAAAGCATAGGATGTATCATTCAAGTTAAATGACTATATAAGTCAAATGATTATATAAGTCAAACATCATGGTGCAGAGCTTCATAGAACTGAATTTTCAGTTAGAAATATCTTTAACAAAAAATTCACTATGATCGCCACCTAGTGGCTGAACTATATATTTATTTATGATGAATGATGCCAGTTGTGGCCCTGTAATACACAAGAAGGAAATTGAAATCATTTGATTAAATAAACATATATATAATTTTTCTCAGAAATATAAACTATACTGAATAACCTCATAGTCTAAATTACAATTTTCTAATTTATGATCCTCAAATTTTATTACATGAGGTACTTTTATGTTAAAATCACATGGCTAATATTTTAAGAATTAAACAACTCACTGAAGTGATAAAACAGTATTCTTTAGATTATTTATGTGACTTTTAGTTGCATTGTTTTTAATAGTTCAGAAAAAGGGGGCAGGGATATCTGATTTCCAGTCTAATTTGGGTGCTCTTAAACACAGTTCTTAAAGGAACTGAAGTATATTCTTCATGACAAACTGAAACATGTAATTTCTTCCATTTGTTCTAAAGACATTAGCGTTTTTTGTTTTTGTTTTTTCTCATGTAGCTCTAATTTGACATTGTTTCTAGTTACTGTTATGTTTCCTTTAGTCTCTCCTGACTCTCAGTCTCTATCAAGGCCTGTATGTCCTCTGTTCTCAGGAACTGGTATTCCCCACGGTTGGGTCACTCCCCTGCCCTGCCTTGTCTTCCTGTTCCACCTATTCCACTCATCTAACCTTTCACACACTCTCCTGAGTGATCTTGGTAAGGTCACTTACCACTTTTTAACCACTTAAGGATCTATTAGCACTCATCCATATCAATTTCCTGTGCTCTGAACTTGCATTTCCAACTGCCTATAGACCACTTCTCCCGGAAGGACCGTGGATCTCAGATTCATTGGTCTGCAATTCAACTTTGGCCTGTTGCACCAGGACACTTACCCTCTACTCTTTCCCTCCTCTGGAAGTTTCAGGGATCTATCTCAGAACTTGAGAGTTTATCTTCATATCCAGTCTGTTACTGAGATAGGACCATCTCTTCAATATTCCTTCTTATTGCTCCACTTACTACTCCTTACATTACAGATTAACTTGCCTTCCATCTGTACTCCTGTAATTAACTTGCCTAATTGAACCTCATTCATAAAGGTTTTAAGTCCAGTTACTTCACTTTCTATTTTACTGGCATACAGTTTACTCTTTGCACAGAGTATAGATCTTTCCTAACCTTTACTCGCTCGCCATCTTCCTTTCTAGCCTGTCTGCTAAATCGCAGTACATAGCCTTGCCCCTTGCAATACTGAGCTTCTCCTGTGCAGCTGTTCATTTTGCATCTGCTCTCCCTGTAAAATCTCTGCCCATTGTGGGGGCACTGGCTGGGTCTAATGTGTTAGCACTAACATCCTCCTTTGCCTGGGCTGGGCACCCTTCCTCTCTAATCTCTTCACACACTATGAATCTACCTCTGATCCCACGAGTTCCTTGCTGCATGATAACCATTCACTTAAAAAAAAAAAATCTGTGTATTTTCTGCAGAACTGAATGTCCTCAGACATGTCTTTCTACATCTTTCTGTGTCTAGCATCAAACACAGCAGCTGGTCCTTGAAATGGCATTGTGGAGTGTTTTCCAAATAAACAAATGTTTGATTTATTTCATGTCCTTGTTCTCAGACAGTATTAGAAGAAAGGGTTCCACAATTCATATGCTCCTGAGTGGGATTTTGATGAGTAACCAAAATGTCCCAGACTTCATGAGCATCAAAAGCCACTCTTCCCTTTAATGCCCAAATCACTGGAATCTGACCCTCTGTCCAATTTGCCTTAAAGGAAGTGCTGTCTGTCTTTATTTCTCATCCCAGACAACTTCTGGAAGTGTTGGGGAATATCCCTTCCTGGTAGTGGCTGGTTTCATCAGCATTGGCTAACCCCAGACCACTGCTTTACCTCTATGCTGGTGACAGTTTTCTCTTTCCATAGCCAGCTTTCTACCTGCTGAGCCGTTTTTTCTGTACTGTGACATCCTATAGGAGGTGTGTGTGTGTGTGTGTGTGTGTGCGTGTATGCATGCAAAACTTAATGCCTTAAAAAAACAGCTGCCAGTTAGAGTTTCCCTTCTAGTCTATAGTTTCAAGACCATCCACAGAGTCCTATTTTGGATATTCCTAGCCTCTGATCTAAAGGCAGTATTAGCATAATTTAATTAAAGGTGCCTCCACATCAGAATGCTTGACTCTGTCACATATTGATACTATTGATTCTTTAGCAAGTTACTTATCCTCCTATGCCTCCATTTTTTCCACTGTAAGTTAAGGATAATAATGATAATAGTCCCTACCACATGAGGTTGATACCTAGTCAACACGATTTAATACATGTAAAGTAGTTACAACAGTGCCTAAAACACATTAACAGCTCAGCAAGTATTAACTCTCACCTTTTTTGTCATATATAGTAAACCTAGCTTTCTCTAATAGGAGCTCCTTCCTGCTCTGCACGGTGTCCAGGATCCAGTTCTTTGGGTTTTCCAAGAGAGAGCGTTGTCTCCACCTTACCCCCTCTCTCAGGTCTTTTTCATTCTGCAGGAGTGACATTTTCAAAAAACAGCCACCGATGTCCTGTTCACATTTGTCAGGAAGTGTCAGTCCTCACCCTACACAGCTGTGTGGCATTGCTTTTCGATTATGAAAAGAGACCAGATTCCCAGTCTGGGGAGCTGCAGGGCCAGAACCTGGGTTGCTTCGGGAAATAGGACCCCTCCCTCTGTGGAGCTTCAGCATCACAGCCCATGCTACAGCCATCCCCGGCTACTCCCTTCAGCGCGCTTACTTAGCTAAGGGAGGTGAATCTCGGCTTCTGACACCCCTTGCTATCTTCTGGACTAACATCCCAGTATAAGAAAACATAGATACATGCACATACGCACATTATAAACAGTAATTTTATGAACAAATAGCAATTTTCAGAAAGAAACTCGGTTTAACCTATATTTAGGTAAGGTTTATTTCCAACAAAACTGTTTCCAACCATGGTGAAAACAACTCCTGTGTGATTATGCATCACAGTTTTGTCAACTTGTCTCCATCTTTTCCACTTTAAAATAGGATCTTTTCTTTTTTACATTGGTTATACAAAAGGCTTTTTTAATCTCTGACTTTCATACTTTTTTTTTAATTTTTTTTTTTTTTTTAAGTAAACTCTACACCCAGTGTAGGGCTCAAACTCACAAACCCAAGATCAAGATTCACGTGCTGTATTGACTAAACCAGCCAGGTGACCCCCTAAACATTCTTGATGACAATCTACTATGACCAACAGTAAACAATATATATGTATGTATATATTTATATAAAACAATATTCATATATATTTATGATATATATGCTACGTGTACTATTTCATCAAGTAATACTCAGTGTAGTAAGTATACAGCATATGGGCAATACAGTTTGATTTTTTTCTATTTCTAGTGTAGTAAATTTTAAGAAATTTTAATTGTGAATCTTTTTTTCTTTTAAGATTTTATTTATTTATTTGACAGAGAGAAATCACAAGTAGGCAGAGAGGCAGGCAGAGAGCGAGAGAGGAGGAAGTAGGCTCCCCGCCAAGCAGAGAGCCCGATGCGGGACTCGATCCCAGGACCCTGAGATCATGACCTGAGCCGAAGACAGAGGCTTAACCCACTGAGCCACACAGGTGCCCCTGTGAATCATTTTAATTGTGAATTGATTTCACAGACCACTAATGTATGTACAGATTATAAAATACTATATTAGAATAATGTTTCTCAGACTTCGTTATTGATAAGAATTAGTGAAATAGCTATGCTTATATCAGACAAAATATGCCTTAAGGCAAAAATTGTTATTAGAGATGAAGAACATTTTACAATAATAGAAGTGTTAATTCATCAATAAGACATAACAGTTATATGTAATACCAAATTCAATGGTTAAATAGACAATTCAGTAAATAAGAATTGGAAACTGCAATATCCCACTTACAGTAATGGATAGAACAACTAAGCAGAGGATCAAAAGGGAAATAGAAGCCATAAGCAACACCATACACCAAACACCAAACTAAACATAGACACGCACAGATCACTCTACCCAACAACAGCGAATATACCTTCTTCTCAAGTGCACATAGGACATTCTCCAAGATAGATTACTGATTAAGCCATAAAACAAGTCTCATAAATTTAAAACAAATAAAATCATATACATTTCACAATGGAATCTAATTAGTAATCAATCAAAATAGAAGAAAAGTTGGGAAATCTAAGGAAATTAATACATCCTTAAATAACCAAAAGGGCAGAAAGAAATCACAACAGAAAAACTGGAAAATACTTTTTTTCTTTTTTTTTGTTTTAAGATTTTATTTATTTATTTGACAGATAGAGATTACAAGTAGAGAGGCAGGCAGAGAGAGGGGGAGAAGCAGGCTCCCCGCTGAGCAGAGAGCCTGATGCGGGGTTCGATCCCAGGACCCTGAGACCAGGACCTGAGTCGAAGGCAGAGGCTTAACCCACTGAGCCACCCAGGTGCCCCGGAAAATAGTTTTGAGGTAAATAAAAATCTCAGTATACCAAAGCTTATGGGATACAGCTAAAACAGAGCATAGAGAGGGGCATCTGGGTGACTTAGTCGGTTGTGAGCTCCACTCAGGCTCTGCCCTCAGCAGGGAGTCTGCTTAAGATTCTCTCCCCTTGGGGTGCCTGGGTGGCTCAGTGGGTTAAAGCCTCTGCCTTCCGCTCAGGTCATGATCTCATGGTCCTGGAATCAAGCCCCGCATCATGCTCCCTGCTCAGCAGGGAGCCTGCTTCCTCCTCTCTTTCTCTCCCTGCCTGCCTCTCTGCCTGCTTGTGATCTCTGTCAAATAAATAAATAAAATCTTAAAAAAAAAAGACTTAGAAAAAGGAAAAAATTCTCTCCCTTCCCCCATGCCGCTTCTTCCCTCGCTCTCACAAATAAATAAATCTTAAAAAATGCATAAAGAGAAATGTATAGCTATCAACACCTACATCAAAAAAGAAGACTTCAAATCAGTAACCCAGCTTTCCACCTTAGAAAGAAGTCAAATCCTAAGCAAGTAGGAGGAAATAGCAGAATTTAAAGTATAAGTAAATGAAATAGAGAAAAGAAAAGCAAAAAGCCAAACTGACAAAACCAAAAGTTGGTTTTTGAAAATATCAACAAAATTGAGAAATCTTAAGCAGACTGACCAAGAAAAAAAGAAACTCAATGTGTTAAAATCATGAGTGAAAATGGAGACATTACTAACAAGCTTAGAGAAATTAAAATGTATCAAAAGAGAATACAATTAGACAGTTGCCTACGACAAACTGGAAAACCAGGTGAAACAGACAAATTCCTAGAAAAACACAAACAGCTGAAACTGACTGAAACAGCTAAAACTGACTCCAAGAAGAAATAGAAACTCTGAATAGAGCTACATAGCAAGTAAAGAGATTAAATTAGTCATTTAAGAATTCCTGACAAAGTAAAGTCCAGGTCTGGATGGCTTCATTAGTGAATTCTGCCAAGTGTTTAATGAAGATTTTCATACCAGCCCTTTATAAGAAATGTAAGAACAGTGAACACTTACTTTCCAACCCATTCTGTGAGGCCAGTATTACCCTACTAGTAAAATCAGACGAAGACATCACAAGAAATGAGAATTATAAAGCAATATTCCTTATAAATACAGAGACAAAAATGCTCCACAAAATACTAGCAATGTAATAACCAAATCCAGCAATATATAACAGAAATTATATACCATGACCAAGTGCAGTTTGCCCCAAGTGTGAGAGGTTGGTTTATCATACGAAAATCAGTCAGTGTATGTACCATATTAATGAGATATAGTACAAAAACCATATGATCATATCAATAGATAGAGAAAAAATCTTGGACAAAGTGAAACATCCCGCATGATTAAGAATACTTAACAACTATTAGAAGGGAACTTCCTCAACCTAAAAAAAAAATCTGTGAAAAAACATCCTCCTTAATAACAAAAGCCAAAAGCATTCTCCCTAAAGTCAAGAACAGACAGGATATCTCTTCATGCCACTTCTATTCAACATTGTGCTAGAGGTTTTAGCCAGGAAAATTTGGCAAGGAAAAGTAATAAAAGTCATCCAGATTGGAAAGGAAGAAGCAAAGCTATCTGTGTTTGCAGATGACATCATCTTGTATGTAGAAAATCCTAAGGAATACACACACACGTACAAACAACTAGCTCTAATAAATGAGTTCAGCAGTAGGAGTGTAAAACAGTGAAGCCACTCTGGAAAACAATTTTGGCATTCCCTTGAAACATTAGGGCTAATTCCATTCCTAAGTACATACTCGAGAGTTGAAAACTTGTGTTCACACCAAAACTGGTACACTAATTTCACAGCAGTGTTACAAATAATAGCAAAAAGGTAGAGACAACCCAAATGCCTATTAACTGATTAATGGATACATAAAATGTGATATAATATGTCCATGCAATGGAATATTACTCAGCGATAAAAAGAAATGAGATACTAGTACATGCTACAGCACAGATGAACCTTGAAAATATTATGCTAAATCAAAGAAACCAGACACAAAGGCTACATGTTACATGATTTCATTTATAGGAAATGTCCAGGTTAGGGAACTCTGCAGGGACAGTGGTTTCCAGGGGCCGGGGAAGAAGATAGGAAATGACTGCTGATGGGTATGGGCCTTTTTTCTGGAGTGATAAAACTGTTCTGGAATTTCATGGCCTTCATTAAAAACATCCCTTTGAAGTCACTGTCTTTGTGGCCTTAAGCAATAATAACAATAAGCATGAACATAAGGACATCAGGGTACAGTGCTAATTCTTTGCTAAATCTTGTGCTGATCCCACTCCAACCTAGTGAGGTGGGTGGTATGTTATTGTCTCCAAGGGAGGAACCTAGTACCGAGAAGCCAACGTGTTACTCGATGTTTCAGACCTGCAGAAATAAGGTTTCAGAGGATTAAATGAGCTAATATGTAAAGCCCCTTCCTTAGTACGTTGTTGGTGCATGGTACACATTCAGAAAATGGATCATGTTAGAGTCTGAAGTGGATGTTGTGTGACACATACATTTTTCATGTAAAAGGTCATTCTGACTTCCAATGTGTTGTCGTGTTAATAGTGTCTAACGCTTTCGTTTGTTCTTGGATACAGGCCCCCCTGGACCAGTTGTGCCTGCACCTGCAGGCTACCCAGGAGGCTTGCCTGTGGGATACTACAGCCCGCAGCAGCCCTGCGCCTTCCCCTCGTACCAGCTACCAGCTGCTGTCCGTCCTGTCCAGTACCAGCCCGGCAAATACCACATGCCGAATCAGCCTGTTCCAATCACATGGATGCCAGGCCCTGCTCTTCTGCCAAACTGTCCTCCTGGTCTGGAATACTTCACCCAGGTACTCCACACAAATCCAAATAATTCTCTGATGAAGTACGACTGGGGATCTGACAAGAAGAGATCCACGGCGGGACAGAGTGAATGAAGGTGATGGGTCGGTGATGACAGAGGGCATGTTTGTGAGACGGTAGGAGTGGTGGTCCTGATTTTAGAAACGTGAAGGGAACGTGAGTGCAGGAATCGGTATGGCTATCCAAAGGATATACGTTGAATTTTAAGATATGCAAGGTGTCCTGTGGGAGGCAGTTTAAAGAACAGGAACAGAGGAGAAACGATGGAAGATGCTTGTTGAGGTGTCGTTTGCATAGAAGTAAAGAGTTAATACCAGGAACAACAACACGAGAACAGAACAATAGACCGTGAGTCACTGAGTGCCTCTGCCCATCCCTTTATCTCATTACGCACACTTTTCATTAGCCACTCCTGCCACCCTCCAACATAAAATGTAAATAAAAACAGGAGAACTACCAGGGGCTTTGCTTCAGGCCAATTTCCAGGGACCCCCTTCCCACAACACAGTGGATTCTTACTTTCCATTTATGTAGACTTTCTGAAGGCACCAGGAAATCTGGGTCAGAAACTGGGGCAGTATATCAGATCCATGTACCAAGTGGTATCACTGAAAACCACATGTCAGAGACTTGGAAAGGATTGCTTAATGAAAATAAGATGAAGCTGGTACTGGAAGTCCCTTAGAACCTATTGAATCATGTTCGGTTTAAGAAAAAGGAGATGTTGGGGGCGCCTGGGTGGCTCAGTGGGTTAGGCCTCTGCCTTTGGCTCAGGTCGTGGTCTCGGGGTCCTGGGATCGAGCCCCGCATCGGGCTCTCTGCGCAGCGGGAAGCCTGCTTCCTCCTCTCTCTCTCTGCCTGCCTCTCTGCCTACCTGTGATCTCTGTCAAATAAGCAAATAAAATCTTTAAAAAAGGAGATGTTGGAATACATTATCAGCAAGGGACTTGTCGGTTTCCTTAATTTGCCATGTTTTTAAATTTCTTCTCTTACTCTTGATGGGAGTTAAATGAACATATTTTATGAATTCTGTTTTCTCTTTCAGGGATGTTTTGAATTAAAAAAATAATAATAAGTGAAAAGAGAAACAAAACCAATAGGCATGGAGCCAGACAAACTTGGTTTTAAATTCTAGCTGTACTCCCTCCTCACTCGGCAGCGTTCAGTAACTTTCATAACCTGTTGGTGCTTCAGTTTCCTCATCAATAAAGTAGTACTAGCGATACATATCTTATTGGGTTGTTAGGAGAATTTTTCAAGCTAAGGTTTATAGTGTGCTTACTATTTTGGGCACGCAGTGTCCATCCAATGGGTGGTAGCTTGTGGATGTTATTAGGTGAAATACGTCGTATGCAAACAGAAGACAGAACCAGTCATTTGCTTTATCATTTTCCTTATCCTAGCCTTTTTGCAATCTCTGGTGTAGATTCCATGAGTGATTAGGACTGTCAGGATCCTGGAGCATTCAAAGTAGCAGGATTCTATTATTTCTAGGGTATTGGCTTGGCCAGTGACTCTATCAGTTTATTTGTCATAGTAGCCATAGTGTCTGATTGGATGAACTTCTTTTGCATTAACAGGTTAATATTTTTGAATATTTTTACTTTGAGTTCTAGATTTTAACATTCTGGATTTTTTTTTAGACATTTATTTTTTTTAATATTTTATTTATTTATTTGACAGAGATCACAAGTAGGCAGAGAGGCAGGCAGAGAGAGAGGAGGAAGCAGGCCCCATGTGGAGCAGAGAGCTGGATGGGGGCTCAATCCCAGGACCCTGGGACCATGACCCGAGCCAAAGGCAAAGGCTTTAACCCACTGAGCCACCCAGGTGCCCCAACATTCTGGATTTTTAAAGGAACTATAAACCACCTTAGTGGCCAGTTTTGGAATTTTATAAGACATGTTTAGACCTCCTCACCTGATTGTGTTTTCATGTAAGAAAACGTTTTTAATAAAGGGAGGATTGTATCTTCCCCATACCCTCTTGTAGTCAGTTATACCACAAAATATTTATGTCTGGCTATTTTTGACTTTCTTTATTACCACATTCATGTACTATTTTAGTTAATGTATTCAATGAATATTTGGTGAAATAGGACATTTCAGGCAATATTCTGGGCTCAGGGATTATGAATGATCTATATCATCTAAAATTATATAGATAAAATTACTCTGTCCTCAAAGAGACTTCTTCTTATCTGCTAGAATATTCTCAAGAATATCAGGTAATGAGCCCATCAAATTCTCTTTATATTGATTCCTAAGTGAAGGTAAGGTAGAAGTGTATCTAGTGGTGTTCCCAACACCCTTTTAAAGAGATCCCATCCCAAATTGTTTTTCCTCTCCTTTATCCTAATCCTAATCACATGCTTCCAGCATTATGGGCCCTTTCCTTATTAAAGTATGCACCTAGGGAAGACCCTGGCATTAGTAGCTCAAATGAATAGAAATCAGTGTGTGAACATCTTCCAGAGGTACCTGTGAAAAGAATAAAACTGGATACTCCTGTGTGAGGTCCCTGGCTGGCTGATTTGCTCTCTGTAAGCTACTGAGAAAAAGTTGCTTCTTTGGCTGGTCCATGTTAAGCCGTCCCAAACTTCTGAGCACCTCCAGGCTGTGAGTGTGAGTGACAGACATGTCCATGAGATCAGTGAATAGGGGCTGAGCTAGAAACAATCTGTGCCAACACAGCTTGTTCTAGATGCTATTACTGTAGCGGGAAGATGATTTTCTTCCATACAGTTGGTGTACCAGGCAACTGCTTTTTTTTTTTTTCTTTTTTTTTTTTTTGCAACTGTTTACCTTTTAAAATAGAACTGGAGAAAAGTGGTATTCCTATCTGGACAGCTCTGCTGACCAGGTACAGATAGGCTAATTTCACCCGATAACTTTTTATTCCATTCAATTTCAAAAAAATCTTGGTATCAATTAATACATTTTTGTACCTATCTCATCAGCTTCTTTTCTAACACTGATTTGATTTAATTCTGTTGTTTCTATTTTTCCTAATTGCTTTGTTCTATCCCAACAGTTGGACAACATACACGTCCTTCAGCATTTTGATCCTCTGGAAAGTATGTATAATTTTGTAATGTTCAGCAGTACTTGAATCAGGTGGAAATTTGCATCACCCAGTATCTAGTTCCTTATTAATATGGATCATTTCTTAATGGTTCAAAGAGAAAAGACTATCTTGTTTTACTTTTTCTTCAAGAAAGTATAAACGGAATTATTTTGTATAATTGTATCTATTTATGTATCATACCTAAGTTCTTAAGCTTGAAAAAGACATTTTATCTGGTCACCCCCCCCCACACACACACACATCCTATTCTGCATATTCATCTTTCATGGAAAAGGAAAAGGAGGAACCAAGAGACTAAATGAGTTAGCCAGGGGCATAACAGTCAGCTAATCAGTGGTAGAGCTAGAAATAGAATCTAAATTTGCTAAGTCCACTGCCCTTGGTTTAGAAGTAAAAAGAAATCACAGTAAACATACTGCTTGATCTCAGTTCATCCTCACTGGATTCCTGACCTTCACTTTGCCACTAGATCTGCATTCATTTGACCACCACACAGAGCCTCTGAGCTTCCTTGGTTCATTTTCTTATTTGCATTTAGGAATGACCCTGACCATCTCAGTATATTTCTTGAGCTGACTACTTGATGGTAAAATGTATAATTTCATTTACATGGTTTTATAACTAAAGTTTTCTAAATTCAGGTATTCCATAATATAGTTTTAGTCTTTGCATTTATGTGGTAAAGTTTAAAAATCATTTTATACTACCTCCTTAAAAGAAATGTTTTAGATTTTCAAAATTACTAAATATGTATTGGGTGTCTGAATTATTTTGGTGACCTAATCAATTGTAATATTTCACTTTAAATTTTTAAAAAGCTGTTTTGCTTTAATCCCCTAAGAAATACTACAGAAGGACTTCTTGAAGCCCATTTTAACTGCTTCTAATTTAAAGTGTCTTATTTTATTTTTTTAGTGATGACATCTTTTGAAACTAATAATAGATATGATATTAAAAACAATCTGGACCAAATGGTTTACATCGTAACTGAAGACACAGACGACTTTACCAGAAATGCTTATCGGACTCTAAGGCCCTTCGTCCTCCGGGTCACCGACTGTATGGGCCGAGAAATCATGACAATGCTGAGACCTTTCAGATGCACCTGCTGTTGCCTCTGTTGTCCCTCCACCAGGCAAGAGGTCAGAGAATGCAGGTCTTATCCTGGTTTCTTCCTGATCCAAGTCTTCACAGCACCCTTGTGCTCTTTCCAGAATGACACAGGAGGGGATTTTCACTGGCTCTGATGATCAGAATGAAAGAAGAGAGTGGGGGGTGGGAAAGGAGGCCACATTGTCTCCCAAGGAAAATCATGGAGGGCTTTTTCTTGTGGATTCTTGCCTTCCGGTGCTAGTTGGTGTGTCAGGCACAAATTAGGGTTATTTATTCGGTGACCACAATCCTGTCAGTGTGTCTACTCAGTTGAAAATGTATCTATGACCTCGAACAGAAGTCACACATATTTGTCTAAATGTACCTACGTATCCCCAGATAAGATGTCTCTAGACATCATCGAATACTTTTAGAATTGGAAGAGACCCTGGATGACTTTACACTCCCCATCCGAGTCCACACTTGCCACAGATAAAGAAGGGGTGGCTCAGAAAGATGAAGTGCCTGGTGAGGGTACAGTCCCCTGAGGGCCGGACCTACAGAGCAGGTGTTCTGAGTTATAGTTGGGTTTCTTGTCTACAACCCATGTGGCTCTAGGAAGGCTGTTTGCTGCAGGGAAAGAAGCAGCTTTAGTGAGAGATCCACCAGAATTTTGAATTCCACATATGTCACCTACTTAAATTGTGCAATTCACTTAACTTCTTTGGGCCTCAGTCCTCTTGTACATAAATATGCACAACAATACCCCATAGGATTCCTGGGATGTTTAAAAGACATAGTAAGTGCCAGCACGTACTAAATGTTAATTTATTTACAAATTTTTCTGTGTTTTGATTTCCTATAAGATGGAGGTAATGATAGCATCTGTAAGCAGGATTGCTTTGAGGATTAAGTAGTAAATAAATGTTAACTGTTCATTATAGTACCTGGCAGATAGTACAGTGCTCAGAGAAAGTTGTTCCCAGGTGTCTTCCTCCTCTATCATTACTGTTTTTGTAGTAATGGCTTGATATTTGAGATGAATCTTCACCTTTAGTTCTTAGTCCTCTGGGATATACTAGGAATTCTTCATATTCATGAGTTGGGTTTTCTTCTCAAATGCATTTTTTTTTAATGAATTTTTTTTTAAAGATTTTATTTATTTATTTGACAGAGAGAGACATAGCGAGTGAGGGAATGTAAGCAGGGGGAGTGAGAGAGAGGGAAGCAGGCTTACCACTGAGCCAGAGCCTGAGGCAGGGCTCCATCCTGGGACCCTGGGATTATGACCTGAGTCGAAGGCAGATGCTTAATAGACTGAGCCACCCAAGCGCCCTTCAAATGAATCTTTTTAGTAATTTACTTGTATATGGTTTTGTGGGTTTTTTTTTTTTTTTTTTTTAGCTCTTAGGCCTACACTTGTATAAGATCTTAATGCTAGGCAGCTATCAAATGTGTATGCTTATGTATATGTGTGAATGTATATATATGAACAGTTACATCTTTTTTAAAACATTATATCTTGACTTGATAGTTCATGAAGCTATGTAGTCCTGCCCCATGATGAGACCTACTGGACTCAAAACTCTTAGAAAACTATGTATGACACCAGAAAAGCTACCAGTAGAACTTTAACTCTGGGCTTTTACTAAATAATCTAATTTTGTGACTCTTGTTCTTAATAAATATGAAGATCTTAGTTCTCCACAAAGGAATATTGTAAAGATGTTTAGCTAAAACAGGGCCATGGACAATTTTGAAACTCTTTTTAAAATGGCTTTCTAGGGACTCCTGGGTGGCTCAGTCGGTTAGATATCTGCGTTCGGCTCAGGTCATGATCCTGGGGTCCTGGGATCCAGTCCCATATCAGGCCCCCTGCTCAGCGAGGAGCCTGCTTCTCCCTCTCGTTCTGCTGTGCTCTGTGTCTGTCTGTCAAATAAATAAATAAAATGGCTTTATATATTCATTCACACATTCTGTTATTTTCACAATATTCAGTTTTCAGAGTGCCTCTTTTTCTGTTTTCTCTTACAACTGTCTTGTCTGAGATTCAAATCTAAGACATTACCTTGCTACTTTGTCATGAATTTTGCCAGAAGATGTGAGACACCTAGAGCAGAGACAAAGAACGTTACTACAGCACAGTAAACAGCATGAGTGCCATGCCGTTTGGGGTCGGTCGCCTTGCTCCCAAGGTCTATAGGGTTGAATCAGAGGAGCCCAAGCAGGTGCTTCATACAGCTGAGCAATCCTGAGCTTCGAGAGCTATCCTTTATAGCAAGCAGGCCTTTTGTTCCCATGGGAAAGGTGACCTCAGATCTCAAGGCTGTTCTCACCTACAACCATAAGAAAGAGCCAGGGTAAAATGGAAGACTGTCTACCAGTAACATTGTTTCTAGTCCTTGAAAGACTTCAGAGCATATCTAGGTGGTGTGTCCAGGTATACATCTATGCATAGCTTCCTCCCCTCTATCACTTCCTCATTTGCAGCTGGAGGTACAGTGTCCTCCCGGTGTCACCATTGGCTTTGTTGCGGAACACTGGAACCTGTGCAGGGCGGTTTACAGCATCCAGAATGAGAAGAAAGAAGATGTGATGAGAGTGCGCGGGCCGTGTTCAACCTATGGCTGTGGTTCAGATTCGGTTTTTGAGGTAAACAAGTGTAAAAATGACACTTTTGCTATTTTTTTACTATTTTTCTACATGTACAAACAGACCTTGGAATGAGTTCGGTCAGATTATGTTTTCATATGAATGAATAAAATAGAATGAGGAAAGGGTTATAGGTTGACATCAAATCATTTTCAAAGGATTGTTAGTGGATTGCTTACAGTTTTCCAAAGTGTGAGCTACTTTTTTATGATTTCAGTGTTTGATAAAGATAAGAAGAAACCATCTAAACATTAAACCTGGGGCACCTGGGTGGCTCAGTGGGTTGAGGCCTCTGCCTTCGGCTCAGGTCATGATCCCAGGGTCCTGGGATCGAGCCCCGCATCGGGCTCTCTGCTCAGCGGGGAGCCTGCTTCCCTTCCTTTCTCTCTGCCTGCCTCTTTGCCTACTTGTGATCTCTGTCTGTCAAATAAATAAATCTTTTAAAACACTAAACCTGAAAGTAAATAGCCCAACTGAATCCATTTATTTATTCTTGGTCGTATTTAATTAACCATTTTTAGCAATGATATGCAGGCTTGGGATGTAGGTCTTGAGTAATGAAAGTACCCCACATATCACAGGACATTTGGAGTACCCTGAGATTGTACACATTGTTTATTTGCATGGTAGAAATTGTCTGTGTCCTTATGAGATAGGATAACACTGATAACAAGGATAAAACTCATAATAGGTTATATTTTCTCAGAAAAATGAAAAATCCTCTTGTTCTGCCTCTATCTCAGTGACTCCAAAATGAGTGCTTATTATTCTACGAATCTAACAAAGGAGATTCCTAGAAATATTTCCTGAGCTTCTTAGAGAATCCTTTTTGAATGCCTTATAATTTCAGCAAGCCTCATTATTTAAATTTACTCATTCATATATTTCCTCTGACACCCAATAAACTTTTTTTTTAGTTCTTCAAGTATTGCTTATTTATTAAAAGACCATTGTAGAGAAATAGAAAATATAGATAAGCCAGATTTTAGGGACAGGTCTATAGGGTCATTTTGATCACCCAAAGTTAGTATTTGGGTATTGTCCCTCTGGCAAGTGCCAGAGTCCCCCTTTTGGAAGCTGAAGCCCCTCGGAATTCTTACATGCTTTAAGAAGACAGGGTGGATTTGGCCCACAAAAACTTGAATGATTATTTGAAGTTTGTGAAGTACATAGAACTATGCTTCCTTACTTTTACTCATGTGTTTCCCTAGACTGTGGAGACTCCTTCCCAATTCCCACCCTTTACTGTATGAAAAAGAACTTCAGAATCAATTCAAGTCATACCTCATTTGAGGATGAAGAAAGATCACCAGCCCAAAAACTGTCAGATATACCCCAGCTCAGTTACTAACCAGTCACAAGGCACTTAAGCCTATTACTTTACAGTAATTTATTACTTCCTGTCGTGTATTTATGCTATGGCAGTGCAAGCTGCTTCTAAGTAGAAGAATGAAATATGTATTATAATATTTTTCAGTCATCCTAAAGTCACATTCTTATCTTTCTAGGTCAAATCCCTTGATGGCATGTCCAACATTGGCAGTATTATTAGGAAGTGGAACGGTCTCTTATCAGCAATGGGGGATGCTGACCACTTTGAAATTCACTTCCCATTAGACCTGGATGTGAAGATGAAAGCCATGATTTTTGGAGCTTGCTTCCTCATTGTGAGTCTTGCTTTTGAGTTGTCTTGAGAGAATCACTCTTTATGATGAAATACAGTGTGGTGTAATAGAAAGGCAGTAAACTTTGAAACTAGGACAGTGTCTGTCTCTACCTCTGACTAGTTGTGTGTTTTGCAAAGTGGTTAGCACCTTCAGGCCTCATTTTTCTTACCTATAAAATGGAGATAAACATACTTACGTTGTTCAGAGCACTAAACATTAGCTATCATAGGAGTAGAGGGGCGAGAATAATACTTGGAGAATATGGGGCAGCTAGTGGGTATACTTGTCCTCATTGCATGTTGTTCATCTTTCCCATTACTTAAAGATGCCTAGCCTATGACATTTTAATGAAATAAATAACCCAAAGCTGATGTCCCTTCTCCCCACCCCACTACCTCTCTGTCAGTGGGCTCCTTGGTGTTGTATCTTCCTTTGATTTATTAGGTACAGTTCCCTTGCTGTAACCCTGACTGATCAATGGTTACATGGAAATAAAATGGATATATTTACCTTCAAAATGTAGCTAACGTATTACAGTTGGTATATTTAACATATTTAATATTGATTGTTCAGTTTTTCTTCCTTTTAACAATGAAGATTTTGTTAATCGGGATCACCAAATGGAGATGTTATTGGCTACCAACAGTTCCAAGTCTATAATTGATGGTCTTCATATTAGGTCCTCTTCAAAAAGGTTTTATTAGATTTATTTATTCTTAATTAGAATCAGGGTCACCTGATAAATATGAGGATAATACTTCATGCTTTGCATCTAATTATGTATGTATCTACATACATACAGTTATCTTTCCCTATATATAATATATATATAAATATATGTATCTGTAATTATTTTTCTAATTTCAGGACTTCATGTATTTTGAAAGGTCTCCACCACAACATTCATCAAGATAGATGGACACAGCAAATCAGCAATTATGGCTAATAAAAAAAGCAGAAAATTGGATCGGGCTTATAATCCCCTGAATTATTTGCAAATATATGTATCTGCTTCTGCAGGTTATTTTCACTGGGTATTAGCTATAACAGGCTAAGAGTGTAAGAGCAAGAATACAATCTAAATATGTTTCAATTGATTTTATCTGTCCATTTGTCCTCTTGGTAGACTAGACGTTCACCTTGAAAAAGCTATGACTCAATAACCAGGTAAACACATTACAGTGAGCTTGAAAACACTTTACCATGACATAAGGGAAAACTAATCCCAGAGCTCTCACATTAATAGGTCATGAAATGGTGAGCTTTTTAGAGCAATCTTTGAGATAGAGTAATATAGCTTTTATCCCTAACCCTGTCCTCCCTCTTCTACCTCTTGTCCTGTTACTGAAGACAAATTTGATTCCAGGTGAAAAGAATGATACTCTTGATCTTTAAAAACAAAAAGGAAGACAGACAGAAATACTATGTGTTTATTGTACAAGGAAACATTAACTTGTGCATATGTATCAAAATCTTGTTTTGCAAGTTTCTAAGTTTCCTTGGAAATTTTCATTTTACCAAATAAAACATTTTTTTTTAAAATCATAAGGTTTGTATTTTCCATGCATACTCCCTCATTCATCAGCGTGGTCAGTCAGGACCTGCCTGTATATGGAGTCAGGGTCAGACTCTCAGGAAAAGAGGTGACAAGGGCTACAGCCAGTCTAGATCTCTGAGCTTCTTAGAGATACCAGTGCCCTTATAAGGAGCTTGCATTTAATCCATTTCATCTCTCTTGGTCACAAATGCCTTATATATAAAATATGTTTGGCCAGATCTCTAAAACTGCCTTTTGAACCTTTGTTTCTCATTTGATGTGACACAGAGAAGATAATTGTTTTTGTTTTTTTTTAACCTTCCAAGAAGATCCCTGATAACCACTGTGTTTTTTTAATAGCAAGAGTGAGGGTTTTGTTCCTACATTTTGAAATGTGACATTCTATGTAGCACTTTGTAAAAGCAAAACCTATAAACCTTGACGTTGTTTGATATTTCTTAGCTGCTTTTTATTTAGATGATAAATCTGTATCTATGCAAAGAAAAGAATAAAACATAGCAAACATGCTGCTTCTCTGTGAACTGTAGCTTACCAGTAAAATTATGTAGGATCACCATAGTAAAGTATAGATGTACTTGTTTTTATTATCTAGCTAAAAGCATAATGTATTAGTGAATAAACTCTAATGAGTCAACCTGCCTCTTTTGCATTCTACCTTCCTATCTTGACATGGACTGTGTTCTTTCAAGACAGCAGTATATTGAATGAAATGTATTCTTCTTGTTAAGTAAAACAAGCCTGAGTGTTCTCCAGTGGGATTATTCAGAGATGAGGGCCTTTGCCCATAGTTCCTCTTGAAGTCAAAGAAAGGTGCTTCATTTTTAAATTATATTTATCTTTTCATAGTAGAGTTGTTTTACTCAGTTTCTGGTAATTTTTGTTTATAGGTGCTACTACTAGCTTTTTTTTTTTAAAGGAAAATTGCTGCTTTCTAAAAAAAATAATTACTTTATATTTGAAAGTGTAATTGCAGTCTTAGACATATATATTATTTCTTACAATAATGTTTGACATTTTATGTATGAAATCAGACAAATAGTACTGAGAAAGTTTATCTCTATAAACCTTCTTTTTACTTGCCCATATTCCTACATCCCAAGACCTGCTGCATAATACTAAAAAAAAAATTATTTTTAACATGTGACATTTTAAATTTCTGCTTAAAGTTTTTGTGGTATTTTGTGGTCTCTTATAGTTATAATTCCACTTTCTTTAAAAGTAATATTATGCGTCTTGGGGTGCCCGGGTAGGGGTGGCTTAGCCGGTTAAATATCTGCCTTCTGCTCAGATCATGATTCTGAGGGTCCTAGGATCGAGCCTTGCATGGGGCTCCCTACTTACCAGGGAGCCTACTTCCCCCTTTCCCTCTGCTGCTCCACCTGCTTGTGGCCACTCACTCTCCCAAATAGATAGATAAAATCTTTAAAAAAAAAAAAAAAAGGTAATACAATGTGTCATATTTTTATACTATGGTTCCTATATATGTCTTAATGGTATTTCATTGTGTAAAATTGATCAGATTGACTAAAAACGAAAACTGCTCTGAAATTTGTGTTTTCGTGCTTCATCATACTGTTTTTGGCTTTTAAATAAATACAATGTGGTTTATAGTAAAATACTGTTCAATTTTTTGACTTGGGATTGAGTCTTTGCTGTAGACTGAATGCTTGTATCCCTCCCCACACCCCAAACTTAAGAATTTACCCCAATATATGATGTTGGGGCAGTGTTGGGTCATGCAGGAAGATGAGTGTCCTTATAATCTGCCAGCACCTTGATCTTAGATTTCCCAGCCTCCAGAATGGTGAGAGATAAACACTTGTTGTTTTAGCCACCCAGTCCACAGTATTTCTGTACAGTTACCCAAATGTATTCAGATAGAAATTGGAGGTGCTGCTGTCACAAATACCTAAAAATGTGGAAGCAGCACTGAACTGGGTCATGGGGAGAAGCTGGAACCATTTTGAGTTGCACTCTAAAAAAAAAGCCTAGATATTTTAACAGAACTTTAAAGGTGACTCTGGTGAGAGCTCCGATAGAAAAGAGAGCTGTAGAGGAAGCTCAGTGTTCTTAGAGGGTAGCTAAGTAATCCTCAGCAGGATGTTTGTAGAAACATGAGTGGTTAAGGCCATTCTGATGAGGCCTCAGATGGAAATGAGGAACTTGTTCCTGAAGAGAGGCTCTCTTTACTATAAAGTGGCAAAGCACTTGGCTGAATTATGTTCATGTTCTCGTGTTTTGTGGAACACAGAACTGGCAAGTGATGAAACTGAATGTTTGGCTGAAGCGAGTTCTAAGCAGTAAAGTGTAAAGTGTACACTGACTTACTGTAAAGTGTAAGCAGTGAGAAATGACTTACAGGCAGAATTGCTAAGCAAAAGGAAGCAGAATGTAAAGACTTGGAAAATTTTCAGCCTATCCATATAGCAAAAAATAAGAACACTGAGGTTATGGCTAAAGTACTGATAAGATCAGTGTGAGTTAGCCTTCTGTACAGAAGCCAGGAAACTCTTCTCCAGGACAATAGAAGAATGACCCTGAGGGCACGTCAGTGGTCAACAGAGCCACTTCTCCCATTACAGGCCTGTAATGCAAGGGCTTAGGCGGCTGAGTGGTTCAAAGGAAGGGCCTTCAATACCGTTGGGAACTTTCTGCACACTACCTGGCACTACCTCACATGGGGGGCCCTTGGTCTCTGCACTCTCTTGCCATGCTCTTCTGCCACCCCAGCTGTGGCTCCTGGGCACCCTGGTATGGCATGGACTTCAGTGGCCACTTGTCCAGAGGGTGCAGGTCCATGTGGCCTTCTCTCATAGTGCATAGGTCAAAGGGGCATGGCTGCCTTCACCTTGATTTCAAAAGGGGCCATCTGGGCAAACCTCAGGCTTTGAGCCCCAGTTCCGAAGATCCACAGGGCCCAGGTAGAGAGTCTCTGCAGGGAAGGCCATTCTGCTGAGTCCTGTGGGTGCAAGGCCATCCCAATGGGCCCAAAAGAGCATTGAGCCAAAGATTATTCTTAATCCCTAAGATTTAATGTTGTTTGTGCTGTGTGGTCTTGGATTTACCTGGGACCTGTCACTCCTTTCTTCTTTCCCATTTCTCCTTTTAGGAATGGGAATGTCTGTCCTGTGCTTGTCCCACCATTTTATCTTGGAAACACATAATTTGTTTGGTTTTGCAGGTTCCTAGATGGAGAGGACTTTGCCTCTGGATGACTCATACCTTGATTCTTACCCCTACCTAATTTAAATGCAAGTTTGGACTTTCAGACTTTTGGTGTTGGAACAAGTTAAGACTTTTTGGCTGTTAGGATGAAATTGAATTAATTTTGTCCTGACCAGGGGTGGAATGCCATCGACTGAATGTCTGTGTCCCCTAAAGTTAGTATGTTGGGATCTAATCCCCTAATGTGATGTATTTAGAGGTAAGAGTTGGGGGATGATCAGAATGTAAGGGTGGAGCCCTTATGAATGGATTAGTATCTTTATGAAGGAGAAGGCAAGGAGCTCCCTTGCCCCTTCTGCCACGTGAGGATGCAGTGAGAAAAAGACAGCCCTCTGTGAACCAGGAAGTGGGCTCTTACCAGATCTGCTGGGGCCTTGATCTTGGACTTTTTTAGAACTACAAGAAATAAATTTGCTGTTTATAAGCCACCCAGTCTATGGTACTTTTGTTATAGCAGCCAAAATGGGCTAAGACACTTATTTTTTTTAACACTTTTCTTCAAAGGGATTTTTGAAGGAATTTCTTATCAATCAGTTTCCTTCAGGATCCTTGTTTTCTTATATAAGTTTAATTCCAATAAAGTCATTTTTGTAGTGTTTTATAGTAGTGACTAGCTTTCTGATATAACCAAGATATTTATAAATGCTTATTCCTAATCCAATTACTTAAGGCACATTAAAATTTAAGTATGGGGGCGCCTGGGTGGCTCAGTGGGTTAAAGCCCCTGCCTTCGGCTCAGGTCATGATCCCAGGGTCCTGGGATCGAGCCCCGCATCGGGCCCTCTGCTCCACAGGGCGCCTGCTTCCTCCTCCCCCTCTGCCTGTCTCTCTGCTTGTGATCTCTGTCTGTCAAATAAATGAGTAAAATCTTTTAAAAAAAAAATTTAAGCATGGTTTCAGCAGTAGTGTATCATGCAGGAAAGCTGCCAGAATTTATAACTGTCAGTAAAGGATGCATTTTAAAACAATTTTAATGACAAGAGTTCCCAAAAAGTATACAAAAAGCTGGTTACCGGTCTAGTTTTTCAACCAGCTGGATGTTAAATTAAGTTCAAGTACAGAATGAGCAGTGATTCCAGAGACCAGCAGCCTGCTCTGCTAGGACTGGCTGCTTTTTAGAACCTGCTGCCCCCTGCCCCAGTGTTTAAGGTTTAATTTAACTTATATTGGAAGATGCAAACTTGGAAAATCCATAGGTACGGATTTAATAAACTAAACCAAATACAACTTTTTGGCTATTGATAACTAACATTGAAAGTGAATCTTTCCCATAATTTGGTTGACCTTCACAGAAACTGTTTCCTATTTATTTGCCTCTAGATGTCTTAAATTATAAACCCCAGAAAGGAGAAAAACAGAATAATACATTCCAAGTGTAGTATGTATCAGTGAGATAGCATAGTATTATCCATGATAACACTTAGCATGGTTAAGAATAGCACCTGGTAGGCATTCAAATCAGTATCTGCCCAATGAATAACAATGCGATCAGTGGCTATATTTTTGAAATATTTATTATAGTAACCAGTAAAAAGTTTTACTGTTTAAAAAATACCCCCTCTCTCCACTATTTCATTCTATTTATAATTACTCTATTGATCATCTACTAAATTCAGGCATTGAACTATTTCTGAAGGCAGAGGGTAATACAAAGGTAAAAAATACACAAATACTACCCTTAGAGGTTCACACACTAATGGATGAGACAGACTTTTAAACAAAATGCCCATCTTTGAGGACCACATGGACATGTGTTCAATGGGATGTTGCACATTCAGTAGAGACCGTGTCCCTCGTACCATCTCAGGTGCTATCTAATGTATTTCTGTCCCATTTAATCAGAAAGTTTAGGCTGGCTGGTTGTGTCGTTTGCCCAGGTACACTTCCTGGCACTGCTGGAGGTGAATCAGATGCATTTTACAGTCTTGTCTGCAAGCTGAATATATGGTCAATACAACTGAAAAGGTCAATTTAGCAAATTTTCATCAAGCAAAGCAGGAATTGATTGTTTATTACAGTTAAACACAGAAGCCGAGAGAGTGGTACATCTGAGATCCTCAACAAATACTTGTTGAACGAGTGAAAATAGTTCTAGTACATATATGACACTGTGTTAGGTGTTAAAGGAGACAAATGAAGAGGTAGTCCTCTATCTCTCAGCAAGGATAAAGCCAGTAAGTATGCAATTGCAGCACATATTTAAAGAATTATTACATAAGATAAAAATTATTCTGTTTGAAAATATATTTTACTTGATTCTCACACCTGCATCATGAGATAAACATCAATACCATTTTTTCAGAGGAAGAAACTTCATCAAGAGGTAATGGCAAAAGATGGGATGCTAAGGAATTTCCCCGTCCCATGACAGCTCCTGGAAGACAGCACAGCTCATGGAAGAACATGGAGAGTTGCCCAGTCTCAAAGTCCCACTAGAAATCTGATCAGACAGCCTAATCTCACTCCATTTTCCAATGGTCCGGAATGGCATGGTGGTGCGTCTTCACTGGAGGGTGTGGCAGAGATGGGGTGGGTGCTAAGTTTGGGGTGGCGGTGGTGGTGGTGCCTCTTCACTAATATCTAAACAAAAAGGAAGCAGTATATTCTAAAATATTCTGTAATTATCTCGCTTAATGGTTGCGCATTAAACTTCCTTCCAGTTCATTCTGCTGCTTCTCCACAAGGGAGCCAGTCATATGAACTCATACAACTTTGAGATGCGTAGTTGCTGGGTTTACCTCAAGATTCAATTCCAGCCTAGACGAATATGCATCCGGGCACCTATGGAGGAAAAAGAGCCTAATCATGAGACAGGTGTATAATGTGATCAACTAACGAACTATGGTGATGGTGGTGGTGGTGGTGGTGGCAGCGAACGCTTTCTAGTGCTCCTATACTCCAGGCACCATTCTGATTGAATGGACTTTCTACGTACTGACTCATTCAATTCTCATAATCCTGTGAGATAGATTACTATAATAACCCTGGTTTTACAGATGAAAAAAATTTTTTAAAGATTTTATTTATTTATTTGACAGAGATCACAAGTAGGCAGAGAGAGAGAGGAGGAAGCAGGCTCCTTGCTGAGCAGAGAGCCCGATGCAGGGCTCGATCCCAAGACCCTGGGATCATGACCTGAGCTGCAGGCACAGGCTTTAACCCACGGAGCCACCCAGGCGCCCCACAGATGAAATTTTTAAAACGGGAAGATTTAATTATCTTACACCAAGGAACCCAACTAGCTTATGTCCACAAAGCCATTATTTGACGTGGCTCCAAGAGGCTACATTCTAAACCACTGTGCCTTGTGCTTCTTTAATCTCTGTGTGATATGTGGTTTGTCATTGTGTGTTAACTCAGAAATACAGGAAATAGAAATAAAGGAAGATGGTGGTATGTTACCTCATGTGTTCTCTCAAGTTGAGATTTATGATGGGATGCCCATGAGGTTTGGAGGGGTTTTGTCTAAGGGTATGCACAAAGAGATGTGCTTTTGCTTCTGCTAGTATATCCCAGTGGTGTTTCCAACCGAAGACCACTTTTATGCTGTTCTGTCAGTTTGCTGCTTCCCAATGGATGTATGCATTTTAAATAGGAAAACCAAAACAATGAGGATAAGTCTTGGTTACAAATTCTCAGTGAGCAATGTTTTTTCTTTACCTGTAGCACAGGTAAGCCTGAACAGTCAAACTTTCTCTTGAGCTCTATTTGCCAGTGGTGAGTTTTTTTCTAGCTCACACTTTACACTGAAGTGTGTCTCTTTGAAAGTTCCCATTTTATTGGTAGTCTCTGTTCCAATACTACATCTTTGCTTCAGCCCATGGCTCATCTCCTGTCTCATCTTAGCAGTTGAAATCTAAGCCATGGCCAATAAAGATTGGTAACTCCTCTGTGGGATGCCAGAGCAAGTGTCAGCCTGTGTTTAATAGTCAGAAATATCAGATTGTGCCTGATTTTGGCCTCTACTAAATTTTCTTACTCTCTTAGGAGCTACACTTTGCATTTACATAGCTTTTGCTTATACTTTAGCTAGACTTTGTAGGTATGCTAGGTTTTAAGATGATCTTGTAATATTGCGAGCAATGGAACTGATCTATTTTTTTAACAACACATAACTTTATTATAAAATAAAATATTCAGGGGATAATGCTTTAATGTAAACACAAAATTTAAAACAATTTGAGCTTTCATATTATTACTATTTGTGTAGACCTAATCTACAACTAAATGTTTTCTACTTGAAAAGATGTATATTAATTATTTTTCTATCATATTATTGGATTCCAGATTCTCTTAAGATATGTTTAATGTTTCAGGGCACCTGGGTGGCTCGGTGGGTTAAGCCTCTGCCTTCACTCAGGTCATGGTCCCAGAGTCCTGGGATCAAGCCCCGAAATAGGCTCTCTGCTCGGCGGGGAGCCTGCTTCCCCACACTCTTCTCTGCCTGCCTCTCTGCGTACTTGTGATCTCTGTCTGTCAAATAAATAAATAAAATCTTAAAAAAAAAAAGATATGTTTAATGTTTCTAATACTGTTGTTAGATAAAAAGAGATTCACCTAAAATGGTGCCATCTCTCCCGTAATCCAGGCTCAGATAAATTTATTTTGGAAAATTATAGATACAATTCTCACCTTGAGTAGTTTTAACATGTTTGCTCAAATTGTCTTAGCTAATAGTTATTCAGCATAATTTATTTGGGTTTTAATTATTTTCATTATAACTGTTAAAAATAAACAGAAATTGGTTTTTTGGTTGTTTTTTTTAGAATTCTTGCTATGAAGGAATAGGCCCATAGAGAGAGACTGAGAGAAGCAATTTCAATGACAAAATATTTCTCTAGTTTCACTCCCCATCCCTTGTCAGTCTACTATAGGGGGCAGCACCAGCTCATGGGCTCTTCAGTAAACTATGCTCATTTTTTTTTCTTCAGCCAAGAATATATTGGTACTAATCTAGAACTTTTAATGAATAGAATCAAGGAATTTTGGAGTTAAAGGGGCACTAAAGACTGTCTGCTCTACACTCTATGATATAAATGAAGAAACTGAGAGAGGCCCAGATAGTGCCCAAAGTTATACCATGAACTCGTACTCAGAACCAAAAGTAAAAGTACAGATCTCCACTTATTATTCCAGTTTCCTTCCACCACACCAAAAATTTAGCAGTGATTTAAAAACATTGTGATGCAACATCTTTCATAACATTGGAATCTTAGCCACAAAAAAACTGTTTCAAATTATTCTAATGTTCTAAATCATTTGTTAAAGTTGATGTTATTAATATGTTCTCTCTCCCCTCCAAACTTTCTCCCCAAAATAAATATCCCCTCCTTTGAAGGTGGGGGGAGGCAGTCTTAGGGCCAGCCCCCCAGCATTAGGAACTGGTCCTAACCCCTCAGGCTGAGGCTCTGGGGTGGAATTTCAGTACATGTGAGAGGGTGGGGCCTGGCGTGTCCCCTTCCCTTACGTCAACCTGGCCCTCAAGCAATGGGAGTGGGGTTGGAGTCAGAGGCCTTGTGCAAATGCTGAAGTTCTGTAGTGTCAACTGTCTGGTGTGAGCCAGCACAGGTCTTTTTTTATGCTGGAGCCAGAGACAGGGTAGTGGGAGACCCTCTAAGGCTCCTCTGAAGCAGAGACCCAGGCCTCACAAAGGTCTTACACCCTACCCCCATCCTTCCACAATGCTATGTGGTAGAGTCCGGCTCTGGCTGTCTGGAGGGCAGACTGAAGGGCAGGGGCTGGCTCCAGATAAATGAATGGATGGATGGATGATGAATGGGTGGGGCCTCCCGCTGGCAGGAAGGCACTCCCGCAGGCCTCCTGGATGGGAGTAGTAAACTTCACTTTCTGAGGCACCAGCTCCAGACTCAGAAGCCAGAGAGTAGTCCCAGTGTGGGGCTAGGCTTACCTCCCCACCCCACCCCACCCCTCCCGCCACGAGATGGGCCACAGCAGCTGGAAGGAAGTGTCGCGCACTGAAAGTTCTCAGACACCAATCCGAGCGGCCGTGCAATGCTGCCTCGGCAAGCGAGAGCAGCAGCAGCTGAATCCTGCACATAGCTCTGTATGTGTGTGTGTGTGTGTGTGTGTGTGTGTGTGTGTGTTTATCAGAAAAGCAAGGACAGATGCCTCAAAGCGTGGCAAAGGAGTACAAAGGACGGCAAATATCTTAAAGCAGATTTGCGTTCTCCCCTACGCATGGGAAGGCAGGGAGTTAATCATGGGATAAGGGAGGAGCAGGATGTTTGGGCTAGCAGTCTCCAGGTGCAGAAGGGAGGGACTGAGGGTCACATCCTTTCATAGCTCCTAGCTTATGCCCCGCCCCTGGGCATCCTGTGCCCTGGAGATGGTGGGATCCTGCTCCAACCCGGCCATTGCGTTCAATAGCCCGAGAACAGGATTGCAGCTTACATTTCAGCTGGTTACAGTTACTCCTCAGGGCTTGCAATATATTTTCTTTTCTTTTCTTTTTAATATTTTATTTATTTATTTGACAGACAGAGATCCCAAGTAGGCAGAGAGGCAGGCAAAGGGAGAGACAGAGGAGGAAGCAGGCTCCCCGCTGAGCAGAGAGCCTGATGTGGGGCTCGATTCCAGGACCCTGGGATTATGACCCCAGCCGAAGGCAGAGGCTTTAACCCACTGAGCCACCCAGGCACCCCTTGCAATATATTTTCTTAAGAATAACTCTGCAGGAAGCTGGAGGGACTGCGGAGAAGCCCAGGCAGAAGTCACTGTGAAGTTACCGGCGGGGCCTGACGTGCAGTCTGTGAACTTGCATAGGTCTGCACTGCAGGAGCTGTCCCGAGGGCAGGGGTGGTGCCTGACACCTGCTCCTGGGCTGAGGCCCCCAGGAGGGCCCACTCCTGCACCAGGAGCTCCAGCACCAGGAGCTGCAGGAGCAGCGCGAGCCTCAGGCTTGGAACCATGGTCCGTATCTGGCGGCCGCTGCCCTCTGTGTTCTAATGTTCCAGCGCAGTTTTAAGCACATACTTATAGTCTACCTCAATAAACCAGAGAAATTTCATAGCCTAACTATAAAGAGGAAACTAAATTACCGTCTTAACAACAGCAACAGAAATATTTAAATTGTTTACGTCCCGAGGAACATAGAAGTTTATATATTCATCCATTCATCCAGTGATACAATGATGGACATGTGTATATGTATATTTGTTTGTGTATATACGTACTTGTAAAAGGCTATTATTTGCTGTTTTCTAGATTTTCCTGCTTTGAAGAACTATTATTGTCAGTTCAAAAGGAGGTAGGTCCAGCAAAGACAATCAGGCCATTACCCTAAGTAAGGAAACCCAATACAGCTAATGGGAAATTGAGCACAACTCTTGCCTAGATGGGACCTAATGTAGCTACCTGTTGGCCTGACAGGTGGCATACGGATGACATGGTTTGGTGGGGAATATTTTATTCAGGAATCAGGCATACAAGTTGACAGTCAGCTTTATTCCTGGCAGATTTCAGTGTCTATTTTATTCCCTTCAATTGCTTTGCTATTATTTTCTCTACTAGTAAACATTTTCTACTTTTATCTGCATTTCATATGTTTGCATATCTCTCCCCATTCTATCTGGTTTTGTGATTTTCTGTTTATGACATGTTCATGCCACTGGTTTGAGATGTGGTCATGGAACCTGCCTCAACATGAAAATCAGGGAGAACTTACACTGTTTTCTTTACTGACAGCTCTATAACTTTCAAAGGGAAACTATATATTGCTGGTGTTTTGAGAGATTACTTTGTGAATGAAACCACTTGCGAGATAGACACAAATATTTGTATTTCGAAAGGAAATACAAATATTTTTATTCTAATAAGTCTATTTTAAGGACATGTGGTATTCTCTGCAACAAAAGGTTTACAGAATGGTGTAGAATCATAATTACCCGCTCTGTCTCAGGCAGAGCTAGAAAACCAGAGGGATCCCTGGTAGAGGCTTGCCCCTATAAAACACACCTCACAGAGGAGATAGGAATGTGTGCCTTCTGCAAGATAAGCCGCCTCCCCAAAGAGACACAAAAAGAGTGGACTGAGACACTTCAGCCCAGTTCCTTTTTCCAACTCAATGGCTGGGTTAGTCATTCCTACTCTCTGAGGCAAGTGCGTGAGAGGATGGAACAGCGAGGAGTGCTAAGGCCACTGCCATTACATGGGGGATGTCCAGGCGGGAATATAATTGTGGTAGAGGTTGTCCGGTCCTCTCCCATCTCTCTTCCCTTCTCCTCTTATGTTATATAGCTCTCAATTTCACTAATTCACAGTGAAGCCTGAAAGAAACACAGCATTTCCCTGAAGTGGTGACATGACAAAGTTCTAGTCCATTAAAATTGAAGTAACTGACACATATCATTTTTTTCTCATTGATCCTCTCCTCCTCCCTTTATGCGTGGCCTAAGAAAACCAGATCAAGGCTTTGGCAGTGGATACCTCTGGAAAGTAGAATTGGGTGAGTCATCTTTATTTTACATGCTTCTTTATTGCTTGAATTTATTATAATAAATATTAATTTCATAATGTAAAATATTAAACATAAACTTTTAAATGTTTCCTATAGTTGCACTCTCTCGCATGCCACATTTTAGGCTCTAATTTAGAACTTTCTGACTTTTGAAGGAACAGCATTCATTGGGAGCTTTTCCTAAATCACAACATAGGGGACCCATCCTTCTTCCCTGCCCCATCCCGCCCACAAACACACACTGATGTATTTGCTCTGGGGACGAATCTGGGTATAGGTACTTTCCAAAAGTCTCTTAGGTCTTTGTTGTGTGTACGGCAGGATGAGAACCATTGGAGGTCAGTCACCAACTCCTCACTGGGCACATTAGTGTCCCCTGGAATGCTTTGAAAAATCTCATGCCCTGATTGTATTTCAGAGCAAAACCACCAGAATCTGGAGTTCCTCAGATGGTTGCAAGGTGCAGCTAAGTTTGGAAATAGCTGTTACTGCCCAAAAACCTCTTGGAAACTTCCTTCCAATTTGCAAGCAAGCTGATAAAACAAACTGTTTTATCTATGTTTTAGCCAAATGAATAGGGTTGTTAGATGAAATACAGGATGCCTGGTTAAATTCAAATTGCAAATATCAATTTTTAGTAAAAGATCGTCCCATGCAATGTTTGAGACTTGCACCCATAAAAAAATATTCATTGCTTATAAGAAAATCACATTTAATTGGGCTACCTGTATTTTTACTTGTGAAATCTGGCAACCTTACAAACTAAAAATAGTACTCCAAAAAAATCACTGAAGGATACTATAGACTTATCTGTATGTAAAGGAGCTTTAAGAAGATTGAATATTTGGGGTGCCTGGGTGGCTCAGTCAGTTAAACGGCTGCCTTGGGCCTAGGTCATGATTCCAGGGTCCCTGGATCCAGAGTCCCTCACTGGGCTCCTTGCTTAGCAGGGAGTCTGCTTCTCCCTCTGTCCCTCCTCCTGCTCATGCTCTCTCTCAAATAAATAAATAAATTCTTAAAAAGAAGAAGGAGAAGGAGAAGAAGAAGAAGAACTACTTAAGGAAGAGGCAAAGAGAGATCACCTTGCAAATGCCCAGTAAAACAGTCTACAAGTTGTCATTCCTTATCTCTCTTCCTCTGTATTCCTAGATTTTATAACTGGCTCAATTCCTTTGCCAATTTCCCCTGCCCAGCTCCATGAATAAGCAAGTAACTCCCCAACCCCACTCTCATCTCTCCCACTCCACCCTTAAGCTTTCCTTCCAGCCAGCTAAAGCAACCCACTTTAAGATTTTGATCATCTTTTTTTCTGAACCACACAGAGAAGATTCTAAACCAAGGAAATGGGGAGTTGGATTGCCTTGTGTGTGGGTGAGTGTGTGTGTGTGTGTGTGTGTGTGCTCTTAAGACCTTTTTTTTTTTTTTTTTTCCCCTTAAAGGTATCATCCTCTTTTATTCATGTGGGAATGTAACCTTCAGGGTATATCCTGTCAGTGTTAAACTAGGAATTTAGATAAATATATCTTCTAACTGCTGCTTTCAGTGTCAGTTTCAAAAATAAACCACAGACTCTCTTTCAGTAAATGGTCTATTGAAAAAGATCAAGAAGTACTATTACCTGTACCAACTTGAAAACTCTGTTGCCTAGAATTGGTTACTAACCACACAAATCACCACCATAGATAACAAATATACAGGAACAATGAAGGCTTACACTGTATCAGTCTCCAATATTCAGTTGAGGGTGGGGAAGCATGTCTCCAGCAAGTATTAGATGTTTTCTAGAGAGATGTGTTTCAGAAAGAGTGTATAAGACGTTCTGGGGCCCAGACTTTGCTTTGAGCTTAGCAGCTGCCCTTGATAATTAAGTGACCTGAGGCTTGAAATGAAGCTCTTGTGCTTCTCCACTTTTCCATCTGTAAAATTAAAACCATAGTGCCTGACTTGTTTTGATAAGTTTTTTTTTTTTTTGATAAGTGTTTTTGTGAAAATTCCAGTGAGATATTTATGTGGCTAGGCCTGGACTACTCCAAACATTAGCAATTTTACTAGGGAAAAGAAAAGAAGGAAGAGGAGGAACAGGGTTTGTTTTGCTCTGCACAAAGAAATCTAGCTGGGCTCTTCTATAGTCTTTTGTACACTATCAAAGCATACTGACCCAGAAATACCCTCAAGGGATAAAAGAAATGCCAGTTAGCAGGCCAACTGTAAGCACTGATTTTCTAAGGAAAAAGAAAAGATGAAAAGTGCCAAGCCACAAGATTAGCCCCCATAGAGGCTCCTGGCATCCTGAGTGGGGATGGTGGATTTCTTAAATAATCATGTTCCCTTCTCTTGGTTAGCTGGAAGCATTAAGTCATCTGACTCAAGGATGAGTCATAGACAACTTACGGAAAGATTCCCAAAGTCTGAGTGGTAAAGTAAGTGAAATGGGAAAAAAAAATGTGTATGGATGTCATGTTTCCATATGTCTAGATAAATTAGCTATTTAATATAAGTTCCCTTTATGAACCAGACCAAATTCTGTTTTTAGGGTTCAAGGAGACTGCATTATGTTGGGCTCTTCTAAGTTTGAATATGTGTTTATTTAGACAAGCTCTAGATTCAAGTGTACTATTACAGTTTCCATGAAAAATTTTTTAAAAATCAAACAGCGTAAGGGGGCCTTGGTGGCTCAGTCAGTTGAGCATCTGACTCTTGGTTTCAGCTTAGGTCATGATCTCACGGTTGTGAGATCAAGCCCCTAGTAGCACTCTGTGCTCAGTGGGGAGTCAGCTTGAGCTTCTCTCCCTCTGCCCCTCCCCCTGCTCGCCTGTGTGCTCTTTCCAAATAAATGAAATCTTAAAAGAAAAAAAATCAAACAGCACATTCAACCCTCCTAAAAAAAAAAACAAAACTTAAGTAACTCTATTATCTATCTTTATATAACTCATATGTTCAATTCTTAGACACATTCTTTACAAACTTAACTGCCCTTATATACATATTCATTGTTAACAAGATATTTATTCTTCATAAGGACTTAGGGTGGAGCCAGTGTAGAGAATCTTCTAAGGTCTCTCTCTGTTGCTAACAACAGTTTTGGAAATCATATTTTAAAAATGACTCCCCAACTACAAAATTCAGTCTGTACCATAAATTCTATGACTCAGTTGAATGGCTCACCACACTCACCCACTTATCTCAAATCCATTTTCAAAGATTAACCAAATTAAGTTATGCCCTTCTGCAAATCCTCCAGTAGCTTTCCATTTATCCATATGCTACGAAGCAATCTCAGTTTTCTCTCAGGGCCCTAGATCATTCTTCCCAGATCCTAAGGAAGCTTACTCCTTTTCTTCACATTTCACCTGCCCGGAAAGCCATGCCTTGACCCCTCTGTCTAAAATATTTCCAGTCTCCCAAATCACTCTCTCCTTCTTTATTTTATTTTTTATTAACATGTAATATACTATTTGCCCCAGGGGTACAGGTCTGTGAATCATCAGGCTTACATATTTCACAGCACTCACCATAGCACATACCTCCTCAATGTCCATGACCCAGCCACCCTGTCCCTACCCCCCAGCCCCCAACAACCCTCAGTTTGTTTTATGAGATTGAGTCTCTTATGCTTTGTCTCCCTCCCGATCCCATCTTGTTTCTTTTTCTCCTTCCCTACCCCCCACAACTCTCTGCTCTGCCTCTCAAATTCCTCATATCAGTGAGATCATATGATAATTGCCTTTCTCTGATTGACTTATTTCGCTTAGCATAATACCCTCTAGTTCCATCCACATCATTGCAAATGGCAAGATTTTATTTCTTTTGATGGCTGCATAGTATTCCATATATATATATGTATATGTATACATATATATATTTATACACACATATACATATACCATATCTTCTTTATCCATTCACCTGTTGATGGACATCTAGGTTCTTTCCATAGTTTGGCTATTATGGACATTGCTGCTATAAACATTCGAGTGTACATACCCCTTTGGGTCACTACATTTGTTATCTTTAGGGTAAACACCCAGTAGTGCGATTGCTGGGTCATAGGGTAGCTCTATTTTCAACTTTTTGAGGAACCTCTATGCTGTTTTCCAGAGTGGCTGCACCAGCTTGCATTCCCACCAACAGTGGAGGAGGGATCCCCTTTCTCCGCATCCTCACCAACATCTGGCATTTCCCTGACTTGTTAATTTTAACCATTCTGACTGGTGTGAGGTGGTCTCATTGTGGTTTTGATTTGTATTTCCCTGATGCCAAGTGATGCTGAGCACTTTTCCATGTGTCTGTTGGCCATCTGGGTGTCTTCTTTGCAGAAATATCTGTTCGGATCTTCTGCCCATTTCTTGATTGGATTATTTGTTCTTTGGGTGTTGAGTTTGCTAAGCTCTTTAGAGATTTTGGGTACCAGCCCTTTTTGTGATATGTCATTTGCGAATATCTTCTCCCATTCCGTTAGTGGTCATTTGGTTTTGTTGATTCTTTCTTTTGCTGTGGAAAAGCTTTTGATCTTGATGAAGTCCCAATAGTTCGTTTTTGCCCTTGCTTCCCTTGCCTTGATGTCACCAACTTTGGCTTTCTTTTTTAACATTCCTTTGGCTATTCAGGGTCTTTTCTGGTTCCATATAAATTTTAAGATTATTTGTTTCATTTCTTTGAAAAAAATTGGTGGTATTTTGATAAGGATTGTGTTAAATGTGTAGCTTGCTTTAAGTAGCATAGACATTTTCACAATATTTTTTCTTCCAATACATAAGCATGGAAGGTTTTTCCATTTCTTTTTGTCTTCCACAATTTTTTTCATGAGTACTTTATAGTTTTCTGAGTATAGATTCTTTGCCTCTTTGGTTAGGTTTATTCCTAGGTATCTTGTGGTTTGGGGTGCAATTATAAACGGGATCGACCCCTTAATTTCTCTTTCTTCTGTCTTGCTGTTGGTGTATAGAAATGTACGTGATTTCTATGCATTGATTTTATATCCTGACACTTTACTGAACTCCTGTATGAGTTCTAGCAGTTTTGGATGGAGTCTTTTGGGTTTTCCATATAAAGTATCATATCATCTGCCAAGAGTGAGAGTTTGACTTCTTTGCTGGTTCGGATGCCTTTTATTTCTTTTTGTTGTCTGATTGCTGAGGCTAGGACTTCTAGTACTATGTTGAATAGCAGTGGTGATAGTGGACATCCCTGCCATGTTCCTGACCTTAGGGAAAAAGCTCTGTTTTTCCCCATTAAGAATGATATTCACTGGGTTTTTCATAGATGGCTTTGGTGATATTTTCACTTTCTCCTTCTTGTCAGCAATTAACACCATCAGAAATATTATTTGTTTATTTGTTTATAATAGTTTCAGAGAAGGCAGGGATTTTGTGTTTCATGTTTACCACTTCACTGTGTGTGTAACAGTGTCTAGCAAGGGGTAGGGACTAAATAAATATTAACTAGAGGCATTGAATATAGGCAAAATAACATGTCCTCTATAAAGATAATTCTAAAAGAGGAATTTTAAAATATATGGATTAGAATAGCAACATCAGAATAATTGTGTCCCTAGCCCTGATGGCTACTTTGAAGGAAGTTTATTATTTATTCAGAAATAACCATTAACCATAAGACAAAAAAAGAATATTTTTCTTTAATAATACAGCAAATTGGGATGCCTGGGTGGTTCAGTTGGTTAAGCCACTGCCATCGGCTCAGGTCATGCATGATCCCAGGGTCCTGGGATTGAATCCTGCATCGGGCTCCTTGTCCAGCAGGGAACCTGCTTCTCTGCCTCTGCCTGCCACTCTGCCTGCTTGTGCTCTCTATCTGACAAATAAGTAAATAAAATCTTAAAAAAAAAAAAATACAGCGAATCATATATATTCAGCTTGACTCCCTGCTCTTGTGGTCTTCTAAGACTTTAGCAAGAGATATTTAACTTCTGGCGATTTTCTTGGCATATAAATCCAAGAATAATTTTCTCTTTACCAATTTTTTTGGGAGAGGGCTTTTCTGGCTAGCCCCCTATCTGGGGGCTATGGTTAGGAATCCAACAGATGTCTCAGAAGTAGGCCTGGGAGCCTGGGAGATGTTAACTGGACTCATTTCCATCTCAGAACAACTGATTGCTAGTAGATGATTTCTGGTAGTGGAGATGAGAGTTTACTGTATGGTTTTGGACACTTGTTACAAAGAGAAATAAGGACACCCCAGTTGGTCGATGGTCATCCTGAGGTTCTGTCAATAGTTTCTGGAAGGGAGGAGTGATGGTTGTTGGTAGAACTTCTTATCTTCTTTGCTGTTGTATCAGGAGTGGCATATTAATAAAAGATAACAAGGGCTTGTTTATAGGGCAGAAGACTTCTTGTATCTGAGCCTTGACCTTTACATTTATTATAGACAGGAGTAGTTAGTGACTTTATTCATCTCTAGGTTGGGAAGACTTCCTCAAATTGGTAAATACTTGAAAAACAACAATAACAACAAAAACTCAGTGCCAGACTACTGGCACTGGGCACAGAAACCCAGGCACCAGGGAACTCGATCAAGGTTAACTTGGCTGACTCAATACAAGGGAATAAAACTGAAATATAAATCTTTTCAGAGCAAGATGCCAATGAGAAGTAAACCTTGATTTGAGGGCCTATATTCAAGAGGAGAGGAGTAATGTCAGAGAATGTTGTGGCCACATTTTAAACTACCCGAGTTCCAGACAATGAAACTATTCCCTGGAGCTTAAGGTAAAGAACTCTCTCACCCTGTGAGCCTAGACCCAGTGATAAAGAATGAATAGGAGAAAAAACAAAAGGCTTCAGAGTCCAGTGAGTCAGAGGTAGACTTGGATAATTTGGGGCTTGGCTGGTCTGAGCTTGAGAAGGATCAAGTTTTCTTTGGTAGCAGAGCTTGGCATGAAGAGATTGAAAGAGAAAGCTTGGCAAGGAAAATGGGAAAATAAAGTAGAAATAAAGAAAATAAAATCACTCACCACCCAGAAGGAACTAGAGTTTACATTTTGATGTGTTTATTTCAGTGTTGTTATCTGCATGTATGGGAATGAGAATTTCACAATTTCAGTTAGGTGAGTGTGTGAGTATATGTGTGTGTGTATATGCACACGTGCACATCTGTGTGTTTGTGTGAGCGTGCATGTGAAGCATTTCCATCCTACCATATATGTTTTGTGACATTGTTTCAACCAATTTAATTTGGTGGGAATGATTTTCTAACTTGTTTCTAACTTGTTTTCTGGAATACTCGCTTTTGGAGCCCTAAACCACTGTGTAACTTCTTTTTTTTTTTTTTTTTTTAAGACATTTGACAGAGAGAGAGATCACAAGTAGGCAGAGAGGCAGGCAGAAAGAGGGGGAAGCAGGCTCCCTGTTGAGCAGAGAGCCCAATGTGGGGCTCGATCCCAGGTCTCTGAGATCATGACCTGAGTTGAAGGCAGAGGCTTAACCCACTGAGCCATCCAGGCGCCCCACACTGTGTAACTTCTGACTACCTTGAAGTAGCCTTGAAGCTACCATGTTATGAATTAGCCTCAGCCCCCAGGCTAGACCATGTTTAGGTTTGCTGAGCCCAGCAATGAAAGTGAATGAGACTTCGGATGATCTCAGCTCTGGAGGGTTTCGCCCTACCCTTTACATCTTCCCAGCTGAGGCCCCAGACATGGAGAAGCAGAGTCATGCCTTTCATACTATGCCCTGTCTGAATTACTGATGGTAGAATCTGTGAGTTTAATAAAATGGTTGTTTTAAACTACACTGCCATTTGGGGTAATTTGTTATACAGCGATAGTAACCAAAGCAGGAAACTTGAACCCAACTTGAGTCAGACTTCTGACAAAGAGCTGAAGTCAGCTATTTTTCCATGATCCAGGAGCTGAGAGCAAACCCTTGTTTTTAGGTTGACATAATGCTTTTCCCAAATGTTTTACCAACTCAAATAGCCTGAAGGAGAAGAAGCTCTGCTTCCTGTTATAGAGATGCCCAAGGAGGCTCTAGGAATAGCAACTCCTCTTAAAAATCATATCCTTTCCTTAATAAGGAAATATCCTTAATAAATTATATCCTTCACTTGTGCAACTTTTGGATCCTTAGGATTTAAGGATGCATTTTCTATACCTCTTAAAATTCTGGAAATCTTCTCTCTTCCTAAAAAACATGCACTCACCTGTCTCCTTAACCTTCCAGTTTGGATTTAGCTGAAGATTCTAAACTCTGAAAAACTTTTTTAGGCTTGACCTGGGTCACATATACCTTGGATGTCAGAGATAAGAAGAGGAAATGAAGTCAAAGTATAGAACACAGATACTAGCTGGAAGCAGAGGATGAAATTAGGAACCGAAAGAAATATAAAAAGAACTGTCATTCTTGGTTGTTGACTGTGCACCAGTAGTTACACGTGTCATGTCACTTCATTGTAACAGCAGTCCTAATGATGAAGGTATTTTTATTAGTCCTATAATAAATGGATGCACAGATTTTCCCCAGTATGGCTGATAATCATACTCAGAAGTCAGTCAGGAGTTTAAAACCGGCTCCTGCTCCTCTTAACCATTAGACCATACTGTCTAGAAATAGTCAAAACTATTTTCACAATAATATTGAGTTTATTTGACTTTTTTTACTCCTATTATCTCATGTGTGTGTATTTGGAAGAACTGCATAACTCAATGAGCCAATATATTTCACATTTTTAATGCATAGTGTGACAACATCATATAGAAGCGAAAGATCCATTCAAAGTGCAAAATAACCGATGAATTTTAATGTAACAGAATGCCAAATGTTCATTGACATGATTCACTTTGCAACTAGTCTTTCAGATGCAAATTTTGATGTGGCATCAAAGAAGAATATCCACAATTATCTAAAAAGTCTATTACAATAATCTTGTCTTTTCCTGTCTACATATTTGTATGATATGAGGTATTGTTCATATACTTCAACCAAAAGCCAAAACATTACAATCAGTTGAATGTAGAAGATAAGAGAATCCAGCTGTTTTCTATTAAGCAAAATATTTTAAAAACTTACCATTCTTCCTATGGAAATATATTTTTCATAAAATACGTTATTATGTTAACACATAGTGACTACAACATGTAATGAAAAAAATAAATTAAAATATACAAAATTAAATATTATTTAAATAATAATAAATAAAATAAAATAAATAAAATTAAATAAATATTTAAAATTCTGTTTTGTTTTTGATTATGGTAAATATCAATGAATACAACCCACACAAACAAAACATCTTTGGGACCTATCCTAGGCAGTTGAGGCTGCCTTAACAAAATATGTTAGACTGGGTGACTTAACCAGCAAATATTTATTTCTCTCAGTTTTGAACACTGGGAAGTCCAAGATCAAGATTCAGCAATGGGAATAGGGAGGGAAGGTAGTTCATTTATACTGATGGCTTCCACTGTTTCTATTAAGCAGAAGACAAATGGTTCTTTTAAGATTGAGATTGTAGGGGTGCCTGCGTGGCTCAGTCAGTTAAGCGTCTGCCTTCAGCTCAGGTCATGATCCTGGGGTCCTGGGATGGAGCCTTGCATAGGGGTTCCCTGCTCAGTGGGGAGCCTGCTTCTCCCTCTCCCTCTACCCCTCTACCTGCCTGTGCTCACTCTCTCTCTCTCTCTGTCAAATAAATAAAATCTTTTAAAAAAATTGAGATTGTATGGAGGATCTTAGGAAAGAAGTGAAGAACTTTACCAACTATTACAGGAATATGGGAGAAAGTTTTCCAGGAACATTTAGTCTTATGCTGGCAAATGATCACAGATAAACTGTCGAATTCCTGAAACTTTCCATGGAAGAACTTAACAAATGTTTTTGTTGCTATTGAATATTGATCATTCATATTGGGCTTAGCTCGTGTGAAGAATGAAAAATGAGGAAAAGGGTATTTTATAAAGATGACGACAATAACATCTTGGGGTTAGATATGTTAGGTAATTCTTATTAAACTGAGCAGCAAATTAAAGTTTTTTATTTCTTTCAGAAAAGCCACTCTCCATGTTCTTCTTGCATATCCACTATAGATTAAAAGCAACTGATTTGCTTCAGGTTTAGTTTGTGGCTTTAAAGGATAGAGCAAGGGTATACCATTTATGAGGATGGAAATGCGCACTTGATCAAAAATCTCTTCCTGGAACCAGCATTCAAAGTTCCCTAACATGGAATTGCATTTTTGATATAATTTTAAAAATATGTGGTGGGCTCCACCTTGTTTTGTTCCCAACCCGTAATGACATATCTACCTCTCAAGCAAATCTGTGAAAGTATTAAAAAACGCTACATCAACTTAGTTCATATTTCAGAATGATTACATATGTTTACATGGGAGAAGTTTCTTGTTCAGGCTGTGAAGTAAGTGGATGGCTTCGGTGTGACTCTGGGCCTGCCATGTGTCAGGGCCTGGGAGGGGAGAGAAGGCAATTCTGGTAAGACCTCACTGCAGAAGCAGAAGATCTTAAGGTACAAAAGATGACCCTGCTCATCATTATGGCATTATCCTACTTTTTAAAAAAAATCCTACTTTTAATTAAAAAAAACTTATTTTAAAAAATCCTACTTTTAATAATCCCTCTGAAAGGCAAATATTTTATTGCTTAAGTGCACAAGAAGATTAGTGACACCATCCATGATGTGAAATTATATTAGCAGAGCCTTGAGATGACTCAGGAAAATGTTAAACCTATGTCTGAGTTTCAGTGACAACCTCTTCACACTGCCATGTGACCAAAACCAAACTTTCTTCAAATGATGCAGCAAAAAGACACATGGATTCCTTTTATAAAGGGAAATATGAAAGTCTCAGCAACAATTGACAAGAAGGTGACAGTATCAGTTTGGATGGTATTGACAATGACCAAAGACAAAATGCCACATTTTCACCTCAGCCTTTAGAGTCCCACCCCCAGCAAGACACTCAGCAAATGCTAGCCCTCAGGCTTTGGAGACATGCACATAGGAAAAATTTCTTTTAAAAATACAAGAAATATTGTTAATTTAAAAATTATTTCTTCAAATATGTTTTATTCTTTCAGATTTCATCCAACAGACAATACTGTACTGATTTTTTGGAATTTCTAACTCTATGAAGCAATCAATTAGATGATCATATATGTAAAGATCAGTAGAGTTACACCAGGACCTAGTTGTCTACATAAAGAGAAAGCAAGCGTATGTTTAAACAAATTTACATGGTCTCAAATAAAACTTTGTTTAGTCCTCAAAACACTTATTGTCTTTTAAAAATTTGATAATTGGGGCACCTGGGTGGCTCAGTGGGTTAAAAAGCCTCTGCCTTCGGCTCAGGTCATGATCCCAGGGTCCTGAGATCCAGTCCCGCATCGGGCTCTCTGCTCAGCAGGGAGCCTGTTTCCCTCTCTCTCCATTTGCCTCTCTGCCTACTTGTGATCTCTGTCTGTCAAATAAGTAAATAAAATCTTTTAAAAATTCCATAATTAAACACTTTGGAGAAATGACAAATATATTACAGTGAACAGTTGTTATAAAAATGAATATATTCTGAAGAAACCAATGTGACATCATGTTATTAGTGATTTCCAGTCTAGATTGACTGACTTTGCAAAATACTAGTAAATATTTTTTTATTAAAATCAGAAAAGATTTTGGGGCACCTTGGTGGCTCAGTTGGTTAAGTGTCTGACTCAATTTCTACTCAGGTCATGATCTCAGGGTCCTAAGACAGAGTCAGTTTCGGGCTCCATGCTGGGCACGGAGACTGCTTAAGATTCTCTCTCTCCCTGTTCCTCTGTTCACCCCTGACACCTGCTCTCTCGTGTTGTGCACTCTGTCTCTCACTCTCTCTCAGAAAAAATGTACAATAAAAACATCAGAAAAGGTTTTATCAACTAGTTACAGTTTTCTAATTTTCTTGTTGTCTGTAGTTTGCCTCTTGTTTTCCTTTTGACTTCTGATGGGAGAGGTACTCATATAGAAAACATTTTGTTCTTATCACATTATTATTAATATTTCAAATCTGATAATACATCAGACAAAAATAATAAATATTTTTAAATGCCAGTTTTCAGATAAATTCTGATAATATTCACAGTAAGTAACAATATGAGACAGCAAACTAAGATGTTTCATTTATGATGAAACTTCAGTTTGACAGGAAAAAACATTATGTCTCAACTGAACATCTCTCAGCGGTCTGAAAAAGTACCGTGTTCAACAATCACTCTTCCCAAACTGATAGCACATGCTAGTAAACTTAACACCAGCTTCCTAACATCTGAATCAAAGAGAGGTGGAGAAGTGGAGATTCAGATATAATGATGCAAAAGAGTGAAACAATTAAAAATAGGAAGTACAACTATAATAGTTTATAGAGTGGGCTGTGGTATACAATTACATAAGAGGGGTTGATACCCTGTTTCATTAATCTCAGTATAGTAAGTAAAACAAGTATATATCCATTATTAAAATACTGGTTAGAAAAAGAAAACAATGGGGACGCCTGGTTGGCTCAGTTGGTTAAGCGGCTGCCTTCGGCTCAGGTCATGATCCCAGTGTCCTGGGATCGAGTCCCACATCGGGCTCCTTGCTCAGCAGTGAGCCTGCTTCTCCCTCTGCCTCTGCCCACCACTCTGTCGGCCTGTGCTCACTCCTGTGCTCTCTCTCTATCTGACAAATAAATAAATAAAATCTTTAAAAAAAAAAAGAAAAGAAAAAGAAAACAATGAATTGGGTCTTTATATTATGACAGAAAGGGGGAACATAGTAAAGGCATTCTTTCTTCATTCATTCTTCAGATATTTATGGCATGCCTGCAATTTTCAAGGCTTTGGGGAATACAAACACAAATCAGATACAGCCCTGTCTCAAAGGAAAATACAACCCATGTGTGAGGAAGTAAATACACTCTGAGCTGGCAAGCGTGATGAAGGATATAGGCGAAATGCCAGGCAAGGCAGAGAAGGTGGGGTACTTGCAGCAACATGGATCAGGGAGGTCCTTTAGTGATAAAATAATCAGCTGCTTTCTTTTTTTTACAGAATGTCCAGACGCTATTAAATTTATTCTTAGTGACTAAGTCCACCCTGATGATACAGTTTTTATTTTATTTTATATTTTATTTTATTTTTAAAGATTTTATTTATGTACTTGATAGAGAGACACAGCAAGAGAGGGAACCAAGCAGGGGGAGTGGGAGAGGGAGAACCAGGCTTCCCGCTGAGTAGGGTGCCACAGGTGGGGTTTGATACGAGGACCCTGGGATCATGATCTGAGCTGAAGGCAGAAACTTAATGACTGAGGCACCCAGGTACCCCGATGATAGTTTTTAAAGAATAGACCTTGGATGGAGGAGTCAAGATGGCGGAGAAGTAGCAGGTTGAGACGACATCAGGCAGCAGGAGATCAGCTAGATAGCCTATCAAACCATTCCGAACACCTATGAATCCAACAGGAGATCGAAGAGAAGAAAAACAACAATTCTAGAAACAGAAAATCGACCACTTTCTAAAAGGTAGGACCAGCGGAGAAGTGAATCCAACGCGACGGGAAGATAGACCCCAGGGGGAGGGGCTGGCTCCCGGCAAGCGGCGGAGCACAAAATCAGAACTTTTAAAAGTCGGCTCCACGGAGGGACATCACTCCAGAGGCTAAACTGGGGTGAAGACCTCGTGGGGACAGCATGGACTCAGGTCCCACAGGGTCACAGAGGATTGGGGGTGTCTGAGTGTCGCAGAGCTCACAGATATTAGAGCAGGGAAGCCGGCTGCGGAGACAGAGCCGAGGTTTCCTAGAGCCGTGGTCTGTGACATGGGCCGGTGCTCTGTGACACGGGCCAGTGCTCTGTGCAAGGGGTCCCCACAAGATCCGGGGAGACTCCAACCCGGGAGAGCTCAGGGATCTATGGGGTTCGGAGACTCCAGGTGGGACTCTGCCAGAGACAAAGACGCTTGGTCACAGGCTGGGTGACCTCGGAGCGCTCCCAGAAGCCAGTGAGACAGGACTGATCACGCACGATTTTCTCCAAGCGCGGCCAGAGGCTGGGGAGACGGGAGTGATTAAACGCTTTTCTCTGAAGGCGCACTGAAGACTGGGGCCCCTAGCTCTCGGCTCCTCCGAACCGGAGATTGGGAGGCCGCTATTTCATTCCTGTCCTCCGGAACTCTACGGAAAGCGTTCAGGGAACAAAAGCTCCCGGAAGCGAACCTGAGAGGATTACTTAGCCCAGCCCCTGGTAAGGGCGGTGCAATTCTGCCTGGGGCAGAGACACTTGAGAATCACTACAACAGGCCCCTCCCCCAGAAGATCAACAAGAAAAACAGCCAAGACCAAGTTCACTTAATAAGGAGAACAGCGGATTCTTATCTGGACAAATGACAAGGCGGAAAAACTCACCACAAAAAAAAAGAACAGGAGGCAGGACCGAAGGCTAGGGACCTAATCAATACAGACATTGGTAATATGTCAGATCTGGAATTCAGGAAGACGATTCTCAAGGTTCTAGCCGGGCTCGAAAAAGGCATGGAAGATATTAGAGAAACCCTGTCAGGAGAAATAAAAGCCCTTTCTGGAGAAATAAAAGAACTAAAGTCTAATCAAGTTGAAATAAAAAAAGCTATTAATGAGGTGCAATCAAAAATGGAGGCTCTTACTGCTAGGATAAATGAGGCAGAAGACAGAATTAGTGATATAGAAGACCAAATGACAGAGAATAAAGAAGCTGAGCAAAAGAGAGACAAACAACTACTGGACAAGGAGGGGAGAATTCGAGAGATAAGTGATGCCATAAGACGAAACAACATTAGAATAATTGGGATTCCAGAAGAAGAAGAAAGAGAAATAGGAGCAGAAGGTATACTGGAGAGGATTATTGTAGAGAATTTCCCTAATATAGCAAGGGGAACAAGCATCAAAATCCAGGAGGTGCAGAGAACACCCCTCAAAATCAATAGGAATCGGTCCACACCCCGCCATCTAATAGTAAAATTTGCAAGTCTTAGCGACAAAGAGAAAATCCTGAAAGCAGCACGGGACAAGAAGTCTGTAACATACAATGGTAAAAATATTAGATTGGCAGCAGACGTATCCACAGAGACCTGGCAGGCCAGAAAGAACTGGCATGATATATTCAGACCACTAAATGAGAAAAACATGCAGCCAAGAATACTTTATCCAGCTAGGTTATCATTGAAAATAGAAGGAGAGATAAAAAGCTTCCAGGACAAACAAAAACTGAAAGAATTTGTAAACACCAAACCAGCTCTACAGGAAATATTGAAAGGGGTCCTCTAAGCAAAGAGAGACCCTAAAAGTATTATCAGAAAGGAACAGAGACAATATACAGTAACAATCACCTTACAGGCAATACAATGGCACTAAATCCATATCTCTCAATAGTTACCCTGAACGTAAATGGGCTAAATGCCCCAATCAAAAGACACAGGGTTTCAGAATGGATAAAAAAACAAAACCCATCCATTAACTGCCTACAAGAAACTCATTTTAGACCTGAAGACACCTCCAGATTGAAAGTGAGGGCGTGGAAAACAATTTACCATGCTAATGGACATCAGAAGAAAGCTGGGGTGGCAATCCTTATATCAGATCAATTAGATTTTAAGCCAAAGACTATAATAAGAGATGAGGAAGGACACTATATCATACTCAAAGGGTCTGTCCAACAAGAAGATCTAACAATTTTAAATATCTATGCCCCTAACATGGGAGCAGCCAACTATACAAACCAATTAATAACAAAATCAAAGAAACACATTGACAAGAATACAATAATAGTACGAGACTTTAACACACCCCTCACTGAAATGGACAGATCATCCAAGCAAAAGATCAACAAGGAAATAGAGGTCTTAAATGACACAATGGAGCAGATGGACATCACAGATATATTCAGAACATTCCATCCCAAAGCAACAGAATACACATTCTTCTCTAGTGCCCATGGAACATACTCCAGAATAGATCACATCCTGGGTCATAAATCAGGTCTCAACCGGTATCAAAAGATTGGGATCATTCCCTGCATATTTTCAGACCACAATGCTCTGAAGCTAAAACTCAATCACAAGAGGAAATTTGGAAAGAGCACAAATACATGGAGACTCAACAGCATCTTTCTAAAGAATGAATGGGTCAACCAGGAAATTAAAGAAGAATTGAAAAAAACCATGGAAACAAATGATAATGAAAACATAACTGTCCAAAATCTGTGGGACACAGCAAAGACAGTCCTGAGAGGAAAATATATAGCAATACAAGCCTATCTCAAGAAACAGGAAAGGTCTCAAATACACAACCTAACCCTACACCTAAAGGAGCTCGAGAAAGAACAACAAAGAAAGCCTAAACCCAGCAGGAGAAGAGAAATAATAAAGATCAAAGCAGAAATCAATGAAATAGAAACAAACAAACAAAAAAACAATAGAACAAATCAACGAAACTAGGAGCTGGTTCTTTGAAAGAATTAATAAGATTGATAAACCTCTGGCCAGACTTATCAAAAATAAAAGAGAAAGGACCCAAATAAATAAAATCATGAATGAAAGAGGAGAGATCACAACCAACACCCAAGAAATACAAACAATCATAAGAACATATTATGAGCAACTCTATACCAACAAATTTGACAATCTGGAAGAAATGGATGCTTTCCTAGAGACATATAAACTGCCAAAACTGAACCAGGAAGAAATAGAAAACCCGAATAGTCCCATAACCAGTAAGGAGATTGAAACAGTCATCAAAAATCTCCAAACAAACAAAACCCCAGGGCCAGATGGCTTCCCAGGGGAATTCTACTGAACATTTAAAGAGGAATTAATTCCTATTCTCCTGAAACTGTTCCAAAAAATAGAAATGGAAGGAAAACTTACAAACTCATTTTATGAGGCCAGCATCACCTTGATCCCCAAACCAGACAAGGATCCCATCAAAAAAGAAAATTACAGACCAATATCCTGGATGAACACAGATGCGAAAATTCTCACCAAAATCCTAGCCAATAGGATCCAACAGTACATTAAAAGGATTATTCACCACGACCAAGTGGGATTTATTCCAGGGCAGCAGGGTTGGTTCAACATCCGCAAATCAATCAATGTGATACAATACATTAACGAAAGAAAGAACAAGAACAATATGATCCTCTCAATAGATGCTGAAAAAGCATTTGACAAAGTACAGCACCCCTTCCTAATCAAAACTCTTCAAAGTGTAGGGATAGAAGGCACATACCTCAATATTATCAAAGCCATCTATGAAAAACCCACTGCAAGTATCATTCTCAATGGAGAAAAACTGAGAGCTTTTCCGCTAAGGTCAGGAACACGGCAGGGATGTCTGTTATCACCACTGCTATTCAACATAGTACTAGAAGTCCTAGCCTCAGCAATCAGACAACAAAAAGAAATTAAAGGCATCCAAATCAGCAAAGAAGAAGTCAAACTATCACTCTTTGCAGATGATATGACACTACATGTGGAAAATGCAAAAGGCTCCACTCAAAATTGCTAGAGCTTGTACAGGAATTCAGTAAAGTGTCAGCATATAAAATCAATGCACAGAAATCCGTTGCATTTCTTTACATCAACAACAAGACAGAAGAAAGAGAAATTAAGGAGTCAATCCCATTTACAATTACACCCAAAACCATAAGATACCTAGGAATAAACCTCACCAAAGAGGCAAAGAATCTATACTCAGAAAACTATAAAGTACTCATGAAAGAAATTGAGGAAGACACAAAGAAATGGGAAAATGTTCCATGCTCATGGATTGGAAGAATAAACATTGTGAAAATGTCTCTGCTACCTAAAGCTATCTACACATTTAATGCAATGCCTATCAAAATCCCATCCAACTGTTTCAAAGAAATGGAACAAATAATCCTAAAATTTATATGGAACCAGAAAAGACCTCCAATAGCCAAAGGAATATTGAAAAAGAAAGCCAAAGTTGGTGGCATCACAATTCCAGACTTCAAACTCTACTACAAAGCTGTCGTCATCAAGACAGTATGGTACTGGCACAAGAACAGATGCATAGATCAATGGAACAGAATAGAGAGCCCAGAAATAGACCCTCAACTCTATGGTCAACTAATCTTCGACAAAGCAGGAAAGAATATCCAATGGAAAAAAGACAGCCTCTTCAACAAATGGTGTTGGGAAAATTGGACAGCCACATGCAGAAAAATGAAATTGGACCATTTCCTTACACCACACACAAAAATAGACTCAAAATGGATGAAGGACCTCAACGTGAGAAAGGAATCCATCAAAATCCTTGAGGAGAACACAGGCAGCAACCTCTTCGACCTCAGCTGCAGCAACTTCTTCCTAGGAACAATGCCAAAGGCAAAGGAAGCAAGGGAAAAAATGAACTATTGGGACTTCATCAAGATCAAAAGCTTTTGCACAGCAAAGGAAACAGTCAACAAAACCAAAAGACAACTGACAGAGTGGGAGAAGATATTTGCAAACGACATATCAGATAAAGGGCTAGTATCCAAAATCTATAAAGAGCTTAGCAAACTCAACACCCAAAGAACAAATAATCCAATCAAGAAATGGGCAGAGGACCGGAACAGACATTTCTGCAAAGAGGACATCCAGATGACCAACAGACACATGAAAAAGTGCTCCACATCACTGGGGATCGGGGAAATACAAATCAAAACCACAATGAGATACCACCTCACACCAGCCAGAATGGCTAAAATGAAAAAGTCAGGAAATGACAGATGCTGGCGAGGATGTGGAGAAAGGGGAACCCTCCTACACTGTTGGTGGGAATGGAAGCTGGTGCAACCACTCTGGAAAACAGCATGGAGGTTCCTCAAAAATTTGAAAATAGAGCTACCTTATGACCCAGCAATTGCACTACTGGGTATTTACCCTAAAGATACAAACATAGTGATCCAAAGGGACATGTGTACCCGAATGTTTATAGCAGCAATGTCCACAATAGCCAAGTTATGGAAAGAACCTAGATGTCCATCAACAGATGAATGGATAAACAAGAGGTGGTATATATATACAATGGAATACTATGCAGCCATCAAAAGAAATGAAATCTTACCATTTGCGACGACATGGATGGAAGTAGAGCGTATTATACTTAGCGAAATAAGTCAACTGGAGAAAGACAGCTATCACATGATCTCCCTGATATGAGGAAGTGGAGATGCAACGGGGGTGGGGGTTAAGGTGGTAGGAAAAGAAAAAATGAAACAAGATGGGATCGAGGGGGAGACAAACCAAAAGAGAGTCTTAATGTCATAAAACAACTGAGGGGGGTTGGGGGGAGAGGGGTTGGGAGAGGGTGGTGGGGTTACATTATATATTTAAATTAAAAAAAGCTTAAAAAAAAAGAATAGACCTCTAATATATTGATCACTTGGACTTTATGTAGTCTGTAGTGATAATGGTTTCTATCAGAGAACATATGGAAGTCCCTCAGATTTTGGTTAACAAAAGTTTGACAATTAGAAATATTAGAAATATTTATAAATCCATTTTTAAGTCTCACTCACCCCCCTTCCCCCTAAATCATCTTAGTCACACCAATAGTTTGCCCATAGGAAATGATTACAAAAATATCATTATGTATAACCACAACAAAGAGATAAATTATTTGCTGGGATGGGAAACAGGGAAGTCATCAATATGTATCCATGACAATGGGTTCGCTAAATTTACATTTTGATGATTTCAGCCTAGTAGGCCTACATGTCTTCATCTGTGAAATGCATGATTTTAACTACAAAGATAGTTAATTTTTAATTAGTAAGTTCTTGAATGCAAGTATGAAAAATTCAATCCAATGTAATTAGAAATAGGTAGTAATCAATAAACAGAACAGGCAATATTTCTATTCTTATGGAATTTTTAACATAAAATAAAGAGAATCAAACATATTTTCTTGTGAATTATTTTTTGCATATAAAGGTTATGTATATATTTGTTCATAACTGTAATAATAATAAATATTATGTTGCTGCTTATTATGTTAGGCAATGTACTAACAATTTTAATACTTTGCTCCTTTAATTCATCAACAATATCATGACTGTTAACATTCTCATTTTATTGATGGCAAAATTGAGGCTTAATGTAGTTTCAGCAGATACCTACTCAAATATTGTAGGTCAAGCACATGGATTCCTGTCTACTTTCTCCAAAAATCCAGCTAAAATATAAAGGAAGGAATAAAAACAAAGTGGGTAAACCCAAAAGATAATATGAGTAGGATGAGAGTAAGTGATATCAGTAAATTATGGGAACGTGTAAAGCAGACAGATCCCTAGCAACTCTCTTAGCAGAGTGGAGAAAGCTGAAGCCTGAGTACCTGCAGACAAGAAACAAAACAATTCTTGCTGGAGAAAAGGCTCATTAATTTGGAGCTGCCAAATACGTTAGAATGCAAGACTGAGTGGTACAAACAAAAGGCTTGATTAAAGGTCTGTATAGAAAGTCTGTAGGCCTCAGATCTCCTGACCCATCTGCATGGTCAGAACACTACTCTTTCTTTGATTTCTTCCTTCCTTCCCCCAGTAGGTAGAGATTCATTCTCTGCAGAATATGGAACAGAGGGCATGGATTTAGGGATCCATATTAGATGAATATAAGGAGTAGGGGGGGAGGGCAGAGGGGGAGGGAGAGAATCCTCAAGCAGACTACCAACTGAGTGCAGAGCCCACTGTAGGGCTGGATCTCATGATCCTGAGATCATGACCTGAGCTGAAATCTAGAGTCTAATACTTACCCAACTGAGCAACCCAGGTACCCCATGACAATTAAATATTTTAAAATGTAATTATTAATCCAAGGAAAAAACCAAAATTACAAGAAAGGAAATGAAACCACAGAAAATTACATAACTTAATAGTGAATATTATTTACACATCCATAATTATGCAAATTTAGATAGTAATCTAAGTAAAATCATGACTTATTTTGGAAGAGGGAGCAGGTATGTGAGAGAGAGATAAAAATACTGAATCCTCCACTTACCTGGTAGCCAGCCAATGAACAGATAATGGGCTATGTTGGGCTATGTTGGCCATTTATTCATTCTTCCTAATAAAACCTTAATCTTGTTTAAATTTCCAAAAAAAACCTCCCCCCACCCATGTGACTCAGAGAAAGGTGACCCTATCCACATCTCTAGGGAAAGACACTGACCTGCTAAATGTGAGTGGCAATCCCCTTCCTCCACCATGATTAGTTTAGTAATGACCTTGTGACCTAATTCTGGCTAATGACACCAGGGGAAGACTTTTGACATGTTTTTTGGGGACAGTTGCTGGGCAAAGACATGAAAAATGGCAGTTCCTTTTCTTTTTCAGGATATCTTCATGTCAATGTAATACCTAGAACTCCTGCACACATGTTCCTACTAGTCCAAGAGCAAGGGCAGGGCAGGCCAAGAGCATCAGAAAGAATCAGAACCAGAGACCTAACACACCATGCCTGGGGACCTCCCTGCTTCTGGACACTGTTGATTGTGCAATAGATTTTCTTTAATTTCAACCAACTCAAGAGGTCAATAAACCAGGTCAAGATTTCACAGTTATAAAAGGGTAGAATTAGGATAGGGATCCAGGCTGACCTGAGTCAAAGATTGGAGGTAAACAGAATGCCAAATTGTCACTGATGAAATACCTTCAGTGTATACTTCAAAAGTATACTTATACTCTGTATACTCACAAAACTGTTTTTGTGGCAGAGGAAAAAATTAGGGCATATGAAAGTTAGCTGATAGGCAGTATTGGTCATGAGTAAAGACTACATTAAAACTTTAATAACTTACCTTCCAATGCTTTATGTTTGCAAAAAATGACATTTATGTTAATTTTTAAAATGTAACTGAAGTAACAAAATTAATTATTTCCTATGTGTACACTATACTTTCAAAAATTAATTATTTCCTAGGTGTGCATTTTACTGAGAATTGACATGGATAACAAAATGACATGAAAGAACATACTATTCTATTATTTAGCTCAGTGCCAAAATCAGTAAACAACAAATGCTACTCTTATCTTTATAAATGAGAAATGACAAAAAAATACTACCTTGAGAGGATAATTCAAATTATTATTTTATCTGCAACATCAAGGTCTATCCCCAATATTCTGTTATCCAAAATTCAGAACATTTTTTTCTTTAATGAAATTTTATTTAAATATACTATAGGCTAAAGAAATGTATAACATGATTTAATTTACTACTTAGCACAGTGATTTAGACATGCATGAATATATACAAAGTGAGAGAAGTGTCTAACTCATCTTGAAATCCTGAGAACAAAGTAGTGTCCTGCATATGGTACCTGGCCAGTAATTATTTGTTGACTGAATAATGAACAGCTGTGCACCTACTTTAAGGAAAACATAGGTGGAATAAAGAGAGAAGGGGATTTCCTACTTTTGTGATTGATCTGGGGCAATTTTGCTGTGTGGGTACTAGTTGTAACATTTATATATTTTGATGTAGGCAGTAAATAATAATTTTTGAAAAACTGAAAAATTCAAAGGTTGGCATTTATGTAACTGATTTGATAATACTTTTCATTTTAAGAGATTTTAAATTTTTAAGAAAAAGTATTCTTCTTTATAAACTTCTTCTTTACATGATTATTTGCCTTTTTTAACCTATACCTGGAACATTTTTTTAAAGCTGATAATCGTTTCCAACTAAATAGTGTTTCCACTTTGGGTTAAAGTTGCAGTTTTTAAGAATCACATTAATAGTTGGAAAAAAACCAGGCCACACATGAACAAAGTAACAGAAGAGCAGTAATTAAGAAAAACACTGTGATTGAAGGTAAAAAATTAGAGGGCAGTCACCAAATGGCTACCTTCAGATACCAGAGTGGTGTCAGAGATAATGTCAGAGAACTTTGCAAAATATGATGCCTGCAGGGAGTTCACTGAACATTTCACATATGATACAAAGAGGCTCACAAGCAGTCAGCAAGTGGGCTGCATGATCATTACAACTATCTTCAAACATATGAAGGTACTCTGTGAATTGTGATCTGTGTCCATAATACAGAAAATTACATCTGATGCAAACCATCTCTTTTGGAAACCTGTAATGGAAAATGCTCTAAAGAAGACAACACTTATAATTCTTGGGGATGCATTCAGAATGTGCATGGCGTGGCATGCTGACCAATGCCATGCTTTTCTCTATTGGCACACCTTTAAAGGAAATTCTTCTACCTTTCAGTTCTATTGCAAAAATATTTCCTTTAATGTATGTCACAAAATTCAGTTTCCAGATTTTAGGAATGTTGAATTAAAAATAGTACTAGAAACTTCATGGCATATTTTAAAATAATACCCATTTCTCTGGAGCCAATGCTTTATGACATTCTGATTTTATTCTCTCTCTCTCTTTTTTTTTTTTATAACATCTAATATTGGAGCTACTTATATCTGTTTTATTGCATAATGGATCTATGTTTTTCTTAGCTGGGCTATGCTTCATTTCCAGTTAACATCACTGGAGATCTCACCAGGTGAAATTATAATACAATCATTTTACTCATAGTATTCTGGCTAAATCAAACACTCATAATCAATGTATGCTAAGTTCAATACTGGCCTAATCAGCTCTGCCAGAACAGGGATGCTCAGAATCAGACCAGCCAACCATAGGGCAGAGCACATTAGGAAGCACCCAATAGCAGGTAGTAAGATGGTGCCAGCAGGAGGCCTTGAGGAGGTTCAGAGGTTGACCAAGCTAAAGAACTCCATTCTTTGGAGATTTATGAGACAAAGAAAGCTCTCAGTCTGAGATCAATTAGGCTATCAGACAGCGACCCAAGATATAGCTAAATACTTGAGCTAAGGCATGCAAAGAGCTCAGTCATATAGGAATAAGGTGGCAATACCATTTTTGGAAACTGGGCAAGGTATAAGATCAGAATCGACTCAGGAAGGTCTAACTCCAAGCTGATCAGGAATTATTGATTATAGATTCCTTATATTCTCAATACTTACAGAAGAAATTGGGTCTAGATTTAGAAGTAGGACAAGGGATAAATCAAAGGATTAAAGTTGATATCATTTTAGCCATTTTTAAGAAGAAAAAGACCATAGACTTAAAAATATAGAATAAGATAAAGAGTGAGTACTTATTTGGGATAAGAAAAGTAAACCTAACAATTGATAGAATCCTTGGGGTTCAGGTCTCCATTTTTTCCTAGGATCTCCCTTGGCAGTTTCTGTTAAGTGTTTTTTTAGTAACTGTTCCTCATTACAACCTTGCTTCCCTCTCAACACAGGATATTATACAATTCCCAGACAATCCCGATATGCCCAGAGGATCTTGTAAGTGAGGGCACTGATGCTTACAGTCTGTTTGCTTCAGAGTAAATGTGCCTCTAGGTAGAGATGTTTCCAGAGAAAGGAGTTAAATGGTCCTGAGAAGAAGTAGGTCCAGGAGAATGAGGACCAGAAAAGGTACCATAAGAAATCATTAGAAATTACTATTTGAATAAGGAATTTTTGACACTATATTGTGGTTAATCAGAATTAATGTCATTCTGGTGTCACCTATGTCAGCAAATATGTCACAGCTTTGGTATGAAACTTTGGTAAAATTGTTTGGAAGACTGAATGCAGAAGCCACACATTACTTCTACTGACCTTGTAAAGTGACTCATGGCCCAGATAGCTCTGTCCCAATCTGTGTGAATGGTCACAAAACATCTGTTAGGATCATCTTCGGAGTACTTGTGTGCTCTCTGGCTCTCTTTCCTGGCCTCCTCTTCTTACTTTGAATCTGGCTTCGTTCAGCTTTATGTCTGACATCATTTTGCTGGGTACGAGAGTTTCACAATTCATATCTACCTAGGAGGAGATTCTATACAGCCATGCTCAGATGACTAACTCATATAATGAAGGTTTTAAAAAGTGGCTGGAAGTGCTGAATGGGAACTCGAATTTATTAAGGGCCTCTCTCTTTTCCTGAAGACAAAAAGAAGCTAGAGAAGAAGAAAACTTCAGAATACAGCCCATGCACATTTCCCCTACGATAAGTTGATGTTTTTGTTGGGCGATGAAAGCTCTTTTGCTTACCATATGTTAAGCATGTGTTTATTTTCTCATACTGGTCTTATCTGAATAGCCAACTGTTGAAAAATAACCTTGGAAATCCTTCCCCTCAAATTGCAGCTTAAAGAATTTAAAAAGAAGATGGCTGGGGTCCGCAGAGAGTGCTATGAACCTCTCATTCATAGAAGATACCTTCAGCTTGGTGGCAACTTGCTCCCCCTAAATTTAGAAAGGCCGCCTCTGACATGTGCAGGGACACTGATTTAGACTAGAGGAACAGCCTGAAAGTTCTGCTGCACAGTGTCCTCCACGTCCTCATCTGCTGTTTATATTACATTCACTGTGGTTTCTGCTCCCATCTAAGGATTTGAGCTTAAACTCAGCCTCATGGTGCTACAAGCACCAATCTTTTCCTAGGGTTTCTTCTATTTCCAAGTCTCTCTTTTGCAGAATGTTTGCTATTTCTCTAACTTTATCAGTGTCCTTTGTCGACTCCTCCCCTTCCCCTAAAAGCATTAGTCTTCTCCAAGTTTCAGCTCTTGGCTGTCTGGATGTTTTTTCTTCCCATCTATTGCATTTAACCTCTTCTTCCATCTCCACCCCCAGGGCTATTTCATGTGTTCTCAAGGTTTGGCTTCTTACTCATTCAACAAATATTCATTGAATAAATATCCTAGTCTCTTTTTTTTCTCTCACACCTACATTCAAACCATCAAATTTTGTTGGCTTGGTAATCAAAATCTATTTAGAAGTTGACTTGCTTTTACTGCTCTCCAACAGGCTGAAAGCACCGTCTTTTCCTGGACCACTATATTAGCTTCCAAACCGGTCTCCAGGCTTTGTATTTCATTTTCTCCTGTCCCTTAGTCTAACCATGCATCTGGATTCTGTGAGCCTTTTCAAACCCTGCACCAGATTATGGGTACAACCATCTGAATGGTGTTCTCTCTCTCTCTTTTTTTTTTTTTCCACTTGCAGTGTGAACACTTACCATGAGATTGACCTTCTTAACAGATTGTTAAATGTACAGATTATTGTTATCTATGGATGCAACGTTGTTCAGTAGATCTCTAGAACATATTCATCTTGCACAACTGAAATTTTACACCCACTGATTAGCAATTCTGCTTTTCCCCCTCCCCCAGCCCCTGGCAGTCACCATTCTATTTTTAGTTTCTATGAGTTTGACTATTTTAGATGTCAGTGGCTTATCTCACTTAAGCATAATGTCTTTAAGGCCAAAGATGTTACCAGATTCTATAAGTGACTTCACACTGTCTGCATGTTTTCTTACCTCTGTCCTCCTTGTCACTTCTCAGGGCCTACATCTCCCACTGGTCTTAGCCACTATCACTGAACTCCTGCTCATTGCTATCTTGCCTTCTTTTACCATTCCAGCCAGATATGTTCTAGCCTCAGAATCTTTAAACTCCCTGTCTCTTCTTCCCAGGCACAGTTTTCCCATATAGCAGAATGACTCTCTTTCCCTCACTACTTTTAGGTCTTTTCTCAAGCATCATCTTTTCAGTGAGGCCTTCCTAGGACTTCCTATTCCAAGTTTCCGCATACCCTCTCCTCCTTGGTCCTTCCTAGTTATTGTTCCCGATTTATTTTCTCTCTACCACTTAATCCCATTATATGTTTATTTTCTCTTTCTTAATGTAAGAGTAAATGCATAGGGATGTTTGTTTTTTCACTGATGTATTTGTTTTACCAGCATTTAGAACAGTGCCTAGACAGAGTAGGCAGGTACATAGTCAATGTTTTCTGAGTGAAAGAATGAATGAATGAAAACATGTAGCTATGTGCCAGTTACTTAGTATGCAATGATTAAAATACAATTGGATTCTGCCCTCAAAAAACAAACTAATAAAAAACTCACTAATGAGTGAGTTTTGTTTAAGGTATTAGAAAGCCTGGAATAGGGATACCTAACTCAGCCTGAGGTAGGATGAGGCCCTAAAACTGGGCTTCCTGTAGGAGGCAGCACCTGAACCTGACAAAAGTTAGCCCAATGAAAGGAGAGGTTTGGAGAGGAGCTTTTTAGATGGAGGGACAACATGAACAGAGGCATGGTGGCTGGGCAGGTGCTGATAGTGCTCCTCTCATTTCTCCTCAAAGCTTTCTACCATTTCCAAATACATCAACCTGACTTGCGGCCAAGAGCTGCCTCATTACTGGGAGCTTGCTGTGCCTATGAGCATAAGCAGGCTGGAATGCCTGAGAATTAGTAAGTACCCCTCAGCTCTTAATGACTAGTGAGTGTTGGGGTATATATACCCTTGTTCTCTTGCCCCATGGCTAGGATACTTCTGAGGGGTAAGTACAGCAATTTTGTAGGATTGAACTCTAATTACTGTTGTCGATTTACTAATATACCCATTATCAGCTCAATTCTCTTTCCTGTGTCACTTCACCCTCAACTACTCCTTTTCTTTGAAATTCCCAACAAACTGTTGATCCTTGAATCTTGGGTCAGGGTTGGCCTCTGGAAAAACTCAAATGAAGACAATACAATGATTTTTACACAAACAGAGTAAAAATGACAAAGTCTTTGGCCTGCTTTGGGAGATAATAAAGCAAGCCATATTGGTTGTGTATAGGTGTAGGGAGAGGTGATCAGGTTTGTTAGTAAAGGAATTTGAATTCTACATGAAGGGATCTGGACTGTTTCCAAATTCCTTATGAAATTTGAGTTTGGGGGTAACGTAATCAAAAACATATCTGAGTATGATGAATCCAGCTGTGGCATATGGTAGTATTGTACTGGGGAGAAGAAAGGCCTAGTTAGGAAACATTCAGGCAGCACAGTTAGGATATATTCAGGAGGGCATTTGTGAGGTGGCAATGAGAATGGAAAGGAATAAATGGAGAGAAAATGTCAAGGGAAATAATGACAGGATTTGGAATTGAGTTCTGAGTGTTGTGGGGGTGAGAGGAGAACAAAAAACGTCTGAGGCTGTGTGAGTTAGAGAGCAGAAGTATCATTAACAGAGATGAGGAAGCTGTGAGTGGGATCTGGATTTGATGAGTTAAAGACATTTGGAGTTTGTGCCAGTGGAATGTCCAAGCACAAACGTTCAGCAGACAGCTGGAAATATAAGACGGCAGGAAGGATTTGGTTTCAGAATTGCTCTTTTAAACAGCGATAAATGTGCCTGGCTATGTGAAAATCCCAAAGAAACGCTTGCTTTATCCAAGTCTTAGAGCCCTGACCTTGTGACTCTCAACAGAGGAGAAATTTCATAGTAACCCATTGGTGGACTTGGCAGTTGAAATACATATTTGTGATGTAGAGAGGCTTTACGTGTGTATAGAGACAAAAGGGGGAGTGACAGGGCGGGAAGGTAGTCTCTGACCAGGCAAATTTTTGAAGATACTGGACAATCAGGGAAGCTCGAAGTCCAGTTCAAGGAGTCTGGCAGAGTTCAGGTACTGTTGGCAGGTTCTGGAATTCTGGAGACCTAGATTTGGCCAAAAGACCAGCCATTCCTTTGAGTCCTCAGACTCAGAAGACTGATGTTGTTTGTTTTCTGCCTAATTTTACGGAGTGACATTGGCCACACACTGAAGGATGTTAAGGAATCCACCCCTTAGTTTTTTCTTCTTCGGGCTAAATAAACCTATTTCATTCTTCTCACAGGTCATACTTTCCATTTCTTTAATTATTTATTACTCTTCTCTGATTTTTTTCCAATTTTCCTCTTAAAATCCTGACACTGAACCTTCAAAGCAGTAACAACTGGATTAGTTCTGGGCACAGAAAATTATTTTCTAAAATGTCACACCCAGGCAACATTTCTTTGCAGGTTTTTTCCACCTGCTTTAAATGTGAACATTTGTTACTCATCTTATCTTGAAATCATGCTAATTTTACATAAAATGTGATCATAATGGAATATTTTTTCAATAATTCTCTGTTTTAACTTCAAAGGCTCCAAGTTGGAAAAGATATTGGCTCAAATTATTATTTTTTTCATTTTAGGAAAATATAGGTATCAGATTACAGAATACTACCGTATTACCAGTCTGATTCTTTTTCTTCCATAAGATAGCTCATGTTATGAAACAAAATTGTCACACTTCTACTTTTTGCCCATGGTCACCCCAACAGATTAAATACTGGGCTAGTTAAAATGTGATGAGATGTAATATAGAAAAAGGGAATTTACTTAGACATGAGTTAAAACTGGAAGCAGGGGAAGACGTGCCAGGGACCTGAGAGATCGCTCAGACAGCTCTGGGAGTGATTTTCCATGTGGACTGAAGGAAGATCTTGTAAGGCACAGCCCCAGGTTACACATGCTGGACTCCAATTCCGCAGGATTTACAAGCCATTACTGGAGAGAGTCTATGGCTCTTCTGGCACAGGCGGAGGAGGAAGAAATGTTCACTGGACAATAAAAAAATTCGGTTTACAGCGTAAAATTAAACAGGGCCTACCTACTACAGAGTGAAGAAACTCGCCCCCTGAGTAAGGGTTGAGAAAGGGGGGCGATCCATTTTCGAGCCTGGCGAGGCCTCATCAGCTAAGATTGCTGAGAGTTTGCAGTCCCTGCTGGTTAGAAAGTAGTCTCCAAAGGCCGAGAAGAGCAAATTCACACCCTCTGAGGCTACTGGGAAGCTTCTGGTGCAGAGGCAGCAGAGAAGGGGAGGGGAGCACCGCCTGCCCTCCAGACTCCCCGCCGCTCCTCCCCACTCTCCCAGGCCCACTCCCAAACTTAAGCACACGCTCCCCTGTTCCAGCCAGAGCCCTGCGTGAGCCTCTACACGTAGCCGCAGACAGCTCCTTAAATAGGTCGGAGTTGAGCAAACAATCTCAGACGTGGGGCCGGGGAAGGCGAGCGGAGGCGACCGCACCGGCGCGGCGGTCAGCCGGCGGCCAATAGCCGGGGTGCGGCCCGCCCTGTCGCCTCCCCCTCGGGGAGCCTATAACTTGCCCGCAGCGCCGGGGGCGCCCATTCCTCCGCGCCTCCGCGACCGCCTCATTCCGGCCAGCCGCCCGCCGCTCCAGTCACCCGCCGCGCCTCCGCCGCGCGCACTTGGCCCGCGGGTCCCGCCCGCAGTCGTCGCCCCGGGCGGACCGGGGTCCCCGCGCTCTCGCGAGAAGTGAGCCGCCGCTGGGCGGTGGGGGCGCGGGAGGCGGCGCGGGCTCTCCAGAGGCCGAAGATGCGGTGCTGCGGGGTGAGGCTGCCGCTGCTGCTGCTGGAGCTGCTCTTCCAGCTCTGGAGTCCCTGCCTGGGTGCAGACTCGGAGAAGCCTGCCAGCATCCCCACAGGTGAGCCCTCCCGCGGGTTGCCTGTGTCCCCGGGGGCTCGGCCGGGCGGGCAGTTCATTCATCCACTGGCCCTTCGCGCGGGGCTTGCCAGGCGAGCCGGCGGGGCACCCGTGTCTCCCCAGGACCGCCGAGGTGAGTAGGTGGGAGCCTGTCCTTCGCCAGGACCACGGAGGTGAGGGACTATCCTGCCTCCTCTGGACCGCTGAGTCCTCCCCAGATCCGCGCTCGGGCGGCGCTGGTCCCGGGGGAAGTGTGGGAGCCCCCGCGCTCGTCGGTTCTGGGAGTTCACCGTAACCTGTGAGCGCACGAAGTTTTCTTCAGCACAAGCTGCGGTTTCCTTTTCGTCTTGCAGGTCACTGGGCGCCGACACCTTTCGGGCAGCTCTCCTTTCTCCTCCTTTCCTGGAATTGGCATGATTTATGCGTGTTGGAAGAGGCAGTAGTCCCTCTGTGACCTAAACACGGGGCTCAGTGTACTTTCTGATTGATGGTGACACATTCCTTCCAGCGCCCCAGGAAGCAGCCGGTAACACCTACCTTTTGCCAAAAACAACGCTCAAAACCTTGGTTGTTTTCAGTGAGGGGGCCTGGCTACCCAGTAACCTCCGGGCGACAGCTTTCCTCCTTGGGGACTTGGAGGGGAAGCTGTGGACACACATCTCCCCTCAGCCACCCTTTTCCTAAGCCTGGTGCCATTTCTTGTTTTCAGAAGCTGGAACTGCAGCGAAGAATCCAGTCAAGTTCTGTAAAACAAAACTTTTTACAATACCAAGATTAAACAGTTTCACCACTTGTTTGCCTAAACATACTTCGGTGCCATTTACTGCACAGGAGATATCCTTGGAGTTTTCCGCTTTTGTGCTCTGACTCAATGCTCAACCCTGTGAAATGAGATCTCGCACTTAAATGTCCTTGTGCTGTATGTTTCTTTCTTTCTTTTTCTTTTCTTTCTTTCTTATTTATTTATTTTTTAAACTAGGATCATTCTGTTCTTTCTCTCTCTTTTTGGTAAGTAAATAGGGCGTTTTTCTGCTTGAACTTTAAGCACAAGGACAAATTTCTATTTTGGATTTACAGTCGGAAGATGACATTTGGTGTAGAACCCAGCTAGTCCCTCTAAGCAGTAGTTTTGTCTTCATCTTCAAGTTTTTCAGAAGGCTTCAGTGGGCTAAACTGCCCATCTTTCTACATTCCTGCCAAACAGTACTTGCTTTGTTAGCTTGAGAAACTTCACCCTGTAGATGATGCTTTTCTTTCTCCTAGATAAATGTGTTGGTTTCACAATGGATTTCTGAACCCTGTGTGGTTCCTTAAAATTTGAACTGAGTTTTTCCATAACTTTAAATTTTCTCTTAGTATAACACCTAGAAAATAGACAAGTAAATGCCTTCAGCAAATTTGGAAATGGAGACATTAAAAAAAAAATTCCCAGAAAAATGACTTCCTTTGTTGAAGCACCCAAGGAAACCTTACTGGGAAATAAAATAACCTCGAAGGGCTTTGCTACTTTTAGAGGAATCTCTTTAGCCTTTGTGTATTTTATTTCAGCGCATTACCACCTCCCCTTTTTATTTAATAGAAGGCATCTCTTTGTAGCTTCTTTTAGGTTTACAGTCAAAATCATCTTGCTTTCCCACTTTGGCTTTTAAGTTTCCTGGATCTGGATAGTAAAGTTTTAATGGATTGTAACATAACGGAAAGGGAATTTTAGATATGAATGTTTTCCTCAGAAACTGAATACATAAAACCCACTGCTGAAATCTGAGTTCTCGTCCACCTTGTTGGGTAAGCATGGGGATTTCAGTTAGTGCCTGAATGCAAGAAAATACTAATTTGTAGTACATGGAGGCAGCAGTAGCCAGTTGTGTAGGTAACTTTTGTGTAGGTAAATGGAATGAGCTGATAAATATAGATGATAAACTGCTCAATAACATGGCCAGTCGTGGACCATGTTCCATTTTCTCCCTAAAATATTGCAACTGAAAATTGCTAAATTGGAGATTTTATTTATCTATCTATCAAGTGAAATTTTTTTAAAATTTTATTTATTTGACAGATCACAAGCAGGCAGAGAGAGAGGAAGGGACACAGGCTCCCTGTTGAGCAGAGAGCCCAATGCGGGGCTCAGATCCCAGGACCCTGAGATCAGGACCTGAGCCGAAGGTAGAGGCTTTAACCCACTGAGCTACCCAGGCGCCCCTATCAAGTGAACTTTAGGACTCTAACTTGTTTCGCTTAACAGGAGGTCTTTAAGAAAAGTACTTACCAGGCGCCTGGGTGGCTCAGTGGGTTAAGCCTCTGCCTTCGGCTTAGGTCATGATCTCAGGGTCCTGGGATCAAGCCCCGCATTGAGCTCTCTGCTCAGCTTGGCTTCCACCTCTCTCTCTGCCTACTTGTGATCTCTATCTGTCAAATAAATAAAATCT